>JAQFZT010000124.1:0-39074 GCA_034696325.1 Camisiidae sp. | reverse complement strand
GTTATTGCATTCAGGGCTGAATAAGCTGTTAGTGTAGTAAATTAGGTTTTGGACATTTCGAAGTGTACAGAGGCCTTATTTGGACTGAGTTTTCATAAAAACTTCTTGTTTATTAGATTTTTTCTAAAATCAATTCAAATGAAGCCTCATTTATATTTGACTGCGAACCAAAAGAGACTCTATTAAAGCTCTATTACTTAAAGGTTTTAGACATTTTGAATTTGGACAAAATGAAATGTATTCTTGAATTCTTGAATAATAAATGGATCCAGTGATAAAAAAAAGTTTAAAATGTATGTAAATGTTCGATTCTCTTATCAAAACTTTTATTTTGATGATAAAATATTCATTTCGAGATTGAATGATTAATCTTTAGTTATAAAAATCATATAAAAGCCCTTTTTTGGATCTTTTATTCCTTTTTACTTATTGAGAAATGTTATTCTTGTCTTTCGTTTAGAAATGTATAAAAATATTAGATTAGAATAAGATCTTTTCTAATATCGAAATTGAAAAAATGTTTTATCTACTTATTGCGATATAAAAATTTTCACATAGACTTCTTCATATTAGATAATAGTGAATGAAAAACATGGAGCTGATAAAAATTATCCATTTCTGTTGACCCAATAATAAACATTACATTGGAAGCTAAACTAAAACGAAAATTATAGAATAGCTTCTATTAGAACTTACTGATTGCATTGCAGAGTCTCATTAACACCAATACATGTTAAATTAATCGATTCAGTGGTTAATTGAATAAATAGATCACTTTGTTTAAGGCATACTTTCTGATACTCTAAGAGAATAAAATAGATACTTCATTGGAAAGCTTTGATACAAAAATCTTAAACATGAAAGCAAACAATAAATATAATAAAGTGCAAAATGAATAGAATAATTCGTCCATTTGATGGCAATAAAAAATCAAATGTTTATTTTGTCAAATAAAATACATTGAGAAGTAATTGAGAAAAATATCATCACTTTATATAGAAACTTATTATCTATCGTAAGAGCATTAATTAGTTTAATATCATGAGCTTTGAGCTTAACATATAGTTAGAAAAAATTTTCATTCAAAAAGATTACGTGAATTAAGGTTTAAGTTTTGATATTTGAAAGGCTTAGTCAGAAATTTGAATCAATCTTACATCTTATGAAAATATTACAAATACTTAGTATATTCTTGCTTTTGGTTCTCAAAGCTCGGAAGCTCACAGATGCGATCTTGAGCTTCAGCTAGAGCTTAGTTTGCCATGCATAAGCTGAAGCTTATCTAAAATCTTACGACCTTTAGCTTGAGCTCAGTTGCATAGACCAACTTAAGCTCAAGTTTAGCACTTCACTAATCTAAATAAATTTCTCAAACAGAAGAGAGAAATATTTAATGATAACTTTGAACTTATGTTCCAAACTTTCTTTATTAACTTACCGTCAGCTATAAAAAGATTAATTTTACATTCATTTAATACGAAAGTTTCAATTGGGTTAAGGAATTTTTCCCCATTACAACATTCTTGTTGAGAAGCAATTAAACTCTTCGCACCTGTAATAGTAGATTAATATTTAATGCTTTCAATTATAAATTTAAAATAATAAATATCAGTAATTGAAAAAAAAATTTCATTCACAATAAAACTTTGCTTTATTTATAATTTTGAACGCAATACAGAATTTTCTAATTGTCTAATTCTTGTCCTTTTTGTAGGTTCGGAAACATTTTTATCATAAGTCAATCTCAATCTTATAAAAACCTATCGATTAAAATGAGAGTTTAATGTCATTCAACATTAGGAAATATCCCATTATAGAGCAGTAAAAATTTTCTAAAGCATTGAGAAATGGAATATTTATGAGTTTATGTTTTCTGTGACTTTAGATTCGAAGAATTGACAAAAAAAAAATTTTAGAGAGGAAATGAAATTTTTGCACATGACTGAGACTTTTGGTCTATTTAGAAAATCTAGTTATTGAAAACTATATCCCAAATTACGTAAACTCTAGAGAAACATTTACTCTAACCAATTGATGTTAAAATGAATCTGTATAATTCGTTTAACTTCAACCAATTATACTTACTTGACATAACACAATGCTGTAAAAACATAATATGAAAAAATATTCTTATGCTTATAATTAATTTAACACTTTTAGTTTGGATTTTAACATGCTTTCGGATCATTATTAAAGTTTTAAAACTATATATCGTCTAATTTAGCTCCAGACCAACGATAAACGCTGCACATTATGATCTTGTTAAACGCATCATTAAATAGGTAATTCAGTAATCGGTACAATTAAGTCGAAATTTTTTTCAAAATTAATTCAAGCTTTGAAACGATTTGAATGTTAACTTTTGTTAAACTTTGATTAAACAATAGAACGTGATTTCTTGGGACTATCAAACTATTGAACAATATTTCTTCTTTATGAGAGTGAAAGTATAGTCTATAAAAGGTTCACTAATAAAAGTTGAGATCATTCTACCCGTATTAATTAATCTGACGCTACAATAGTGTATTGAATAAAAGTAGGAAATTCGCTTCAATAAGTGTTCACAAAAATTAAAAAACAACTATAGCATGCGCATTAACTTTGCATTAGACTTGATTAACTTTACATTAGACTTCCAATCTTTTTAATGTTCTGACTCGTTATAACTTCTATTAAATATGTAGTATTTGTTAAATTGACTGAAAAAAGTACAAACAAATAGATCAATAGAAGCCTCTTTATTCTAGTATAAGAAATATTTGATTTATACTAAATTTCACAAAACAATTTTACAGACTTGTATAGATTTATTACAAGCCTTTAACAGGTTATATAACTTAGAATTGGTTTCTATGGGAGACCAACTGCAAGATTTAAAGAATACCAGTATTGTATTATCAATATTGAGATCTAATTGTGAAAAAGCTTTTATACGATTTTTTGATATATTAATAAGAATATAGTACTCTTCAGAGTGCATGTAATTTTTATTGCTGTCATATTTTGTTATACTCTTCAATATGTACTGTAGTAATGGTTTTAGTATTAATGAGTTGTTTTTCTATTCTAACAGTTGTTTACGTTCGAAAAAATAGATTTTTTATCAAGTTATGATCGAAATGTGAGGTATAATTATTATTTAAGTTGCCTCATAGAAAAGCTATTTGAGTAGTGCAACACTTATTTATGTAAATGTAATTATGGAATACTCTCTTGTTTATCTTAACACAAAAAACAAATCCATAACATTTTAAATCCCTAATCACTACTTGGATGTATGGATGAAAGTATGTCAGTATCCGAGTGAATGATTGATTATTAAATATTCAGAAATTACTGCATGAAATAGAGCATAACAAGTATATCTAATTATACTGTCCTAAAAACGATAATCTCTCGGGAAAAATTACATTTAATGCATTGCATTAGCTTCAGATCAAAACTGGACTAACTGTTTGTCAAAACTAACGTATAGTGTAATTTTGGCACAAAATACTATCATAGCTTCAAATTATTCTTTCAATCAGTTTCATCGGCTATAATGAGACTTATCGACTAAAATAAAAAGATAAAATCAAATTTTCACCTAATGCTGGGTTTCCCTAAAGAACCTTAATTTTTATCGTTTCACTTTTGATTTAAAGGGATTCCAGAATATTCAAAGGGTTCGTTCACAAGTCAAAAAATGATTAGATTCAAGATTGACTGAAGTTTATAAGCTTTGATCAGCAGAAAAATATCTCAAGTAATGAAAACTTTCCGGCAAATTCCGGGAGACACTATTTTCTCATGCATTTTTCATCTCAAAATCAATTGAGTTTATGTTCAATTAATTTATGTATTTTCTATTAAAAGTTCATTAATTCATTTGAAACTCTAACAAATAAGTAATAGATTAAACAGACCAAATATTATTTTAAAATTTTACATTTGAAGATGAAAAATTCAACTTTTAATCAATTAATATTTAAACAACTTGCTAAGAATGCTAAGATTTTATCATATGAATTGAAAAGTTCTGTACTATATGTCGATCTTGTGTAGGGAACACTTTGAGTACGATAACAAGGAAGCAACATAAGCAACATAAATGAGATGGTTATGGATCGAGAGCTGTGGCGACAAGTCTTAACCTCACCTCCCTTGAAACGCAACCCTCTTAAGAGGCTTGAAAATGGCTATGCATTAAAAATTTAAGTTCAAAATTGGTTAGAAAAAGGGAAAAAATCATTATTAATGAATGCCATGAAAAAAGGGATTTTATTCAAACTTAAATAGTTATAGACTTTGTTATTTAAGTGAACTTTCGCTATTCATGAGTGAAATTCCGAAAATTTTGTCCACATAAATTTTCAAATACGAAGATCATATTTTTAAATGAAAAGTTCATTTGAATTGATTTTTCAAAAACTCTTTGGTATTGGATTTTTTTGGTATTGCTTTTAGCTTCGTATTGGATATGGTATTGAAAAAAACTTTTAAATTTGAAATTTTTAGTAAATTTCTAAATTGTATTCCGGGAGAAATGCGTCTAAAGGGAAGACCCATTCAGGGTGGATGGACCCAGTGGTCGCTTCCAGGATTTTCCCGGAAATTCCGGGAGATCTGGTCACACTAGCAACTTATAATTATAATTCATGTTATTTCAATAGTATGTCATAAAGTAAGTTATCACATTTGAAATCAGATCTACAAAGTATTTCTTAAACTTTTTATTAAAGAGGAGCAACATTTTTACCAAATTTTTCTATTTGAATCAAATTTACTGAAATGACAAAGTCTTTAATTTTGAATTCTCAAACTTCATGTTTAATAATGACAAAATGAGCATTTAAAGAATAAGGTTAATCTCAATAATCATAATTAAGATCAAAAAATGTTGATTAGATCTTTCTTTGAAACAATGATACAAATGTTTTGACTACTTTTTAACTTTTAACCCCAAATATGCTTGAATTTTAGCAACTTATGGCTTAATTTAGTTATAATTACATATAATTTCCATATAAAGGGTATATTTAAAATAAAATCAAGCAAAAAACAAATGGCACAAAAAACCATAGGAAATAGTTATTACAAAATTGATTCACTGAAAAATTGAGATTAAATATTAAGAATATATATCATACGAGAAACACATTGGATATAATTGGATAATTCAAGCAAATAGGCGAACATTTTTATGCTTAATTTTTTATGGCAAACGTGAGTGTGGACGAGATAACGTAACACTAGAAGAGCTCTTTCAATGAAAAAAGTTAATTATAAATTCGGTATTATATGAAACATCACGTATTTTCACAGAAGAGTGAATATAAATATCTACAAAAGTAAAAATATAATCACATTTGCAATTCTGTGGTGTCAACAGTTAGACCGCACCCGAATTTATTGTGAATGGTTTGCATTCGATCCCAAAGGATAAAACAGAATCTATATTCGAGAGTCGCTATAATAATACAAATTGATAAATAGTTTTATTCCAATTTTCAACCTATTCATGAATTATTCTTTATGCAAAACTGCGGTCATTATAAGGAAACATAGACTTTTTGACTCATATAAATTTGAATTCGATCAAAAGTTATAAATATGAACAATTTATAAGAGAAAAGCAATCAAATTAAGTACAGTTATGCTTAAAACAATCGGCAATATTTACTCAAATATATACTTTATTACAAACCAAATTGCAAATACAGCTAATGATGTACTGAAAAGGATTAATTGTTTATGAGAAATGAAAACTTTCAAAATCAGAGATAATCATTACATCAATCATTTGGTATCCTCCGATCGACCAACAAATATTTGACCAAAAACTAAAAGCCCAACAAATAAAAGCCCAACAAACCAAATCTCATAATTAATAAAATAATGACGAAAATTAATCAAACTATAGCTAATTTGACTGAAAAATTCATTTATCAATTGAATAGTCACAATAAGTATCTTTATTTAACACAATATTCAGACTACATCAGCAATTTTTAAAAAGGGTTAAATTTGTCTTCAATTTTTCAATAAAATATTTTATGCCTAAAATTCTCTAAAAACCTTTTATTTAAATGAAAAAATTTGGCAAAAATCATGAATAAAATTGATTTCAATTATAGAGAAAATAATTTAATACTATTTGAGCATTTCATGAATGAACTGCTGCTCAATAGTAATCTTAACATAAATTTGTTGGGCATTTAGTTTTTGGTCAATTATTTGTTGATCAATCGAAAGTAAACCAATCATTCCTATCGATATTTTAAGATAAGAATTGAATAATTTTTGTCTTACAGTTATTTGGATATTATGAGTTGCCATACATTAAAGTATACATTTTATTTTAGCCAAATATTGCCGATTCTTTTAAGCATAACTGTATGTCACAAATAATCGATTGTAAATGAATGAGCGAAAAGTTTGAAATAAATGCAATAATTGAAAAAAATCAAATTATAAGCATACTATGATTGACTATGATTTTAACTTTTTATGTTCAAACCAGACTAAGTTATGTTGTATACCAGTCAATACCTAACAAACTTTAGGAATCATGTCTGTCTCCCTTATTGTTGCGATAGATTCTCTCTAAACAGAAGGATTAAAAACTGTTGATCTCAAAAATTTTTTTACTTTTTTTTATTTTTGAAACAAATTCTAACATCAACAAAAAATAATTGCAAATAATTATATTTTTGCTTACATTTGATACTATAGTATTGAAATAACTAATTTAGACGATTGAGTTGTGCAAAATGAAGTTATATTTTTTAATTTGCTGGCAAAAAAATGCATGAAGAAAAAATCTGCATTTTTTTTGATGACAAAACTAATATTTTCTAGAAATTTCGGAAAAATTGTGATATTCCGGACTTTTCGGAAAATGAGAAAATCGGTACATTTGGCAATTTTGAAAATATTAAATGTTCAAATGAGTAAAAGTAGGATTTCCGACAATGTAGAGACTCAATAATTTTATACAATAGAAAGGTTTAGTCATTGTTTTCATACGAGTCATCAGAAATTTTCCTTTTTTGACAAATGTCTCCTTAAAGTAAGAAAAAGTTGAAATGTCAAATCAAACTAATATTGGGTACATTTTGAGAGCGTCATGAAAACAATGAACACATTTTTATAACTTTAAAAAACTTCTATATATTTAGAAAAATTTGCAAACACTAAATGTCTTAAATATGATATGCATTGATATAAAATGAAAATGTATGAACTCTCAGATAAATACATTTGAAAATCATTAAAGATTTGTAAATATTTGTTAATTTTGATCAAGATTTTGTTAATGACATAAAATGTTGATCAAATTAATGAGTCATTTGAAGTTGGAGTTAATTTGTGGGGTTGACCCCACACTTCCATCACTAAAGTTGAAGTTAATTGAAGAGTGAAACTGCTTGAAGAACAGAGGCATTAGGTTTAGGCAGCACATGAGGACATGGATTTGGGTGTCCACAGGTAGACCATATTCCGAGTTGTCATTACACTGAGTGAGACTCATGTGAGACTCGTTTAAATATTAATTGAGCAAAAAAGCAGAATTCATATACCATTGGAGCAGAAGATAAATATTCTGAAAAACACGAATTCAAAACATAATTAAATTTAATTCAAGTTTTTTGATTCAACAGTTATTGCAGAGAAACGGTATAAAATCCTTTTTTAAAAAACATTCAAAAACAAATAATTTTTCATTTTATCAAAATGAAGATCAAAAGTAAAATACATTATTGTGTATGTTATGTATTATTTAAACAATAGTTGTAATGATTGGTTGAATCATAAGTTTTGACAATTGAATTTCCAAATTTTGACAGAACAGTCATCACTACAAGTGGCAAAAACTCCTTCATATTTTGGATTCCATTCAACACTATTGACGTCTTGTGAGTGAGCCTTTTCGTACTTCAAAAGAACTGAAAATTTCTGTAAAGTTTTATCACAATCACCAGAACTATTAGTGTCGTCTTCTTTAAAAATATAAATACAATCGTCTCCGCCGGCCGTTAATATATAATGAGTGATATGAGACCAAGAAATGTCATAAACGGGTCGCGTATGGAATCCAGAAAGAGTTGAAACACATTTCCAGTTCGTTATATCAGAAAATGATTGCCATATTTTAACAGTTTTATCACTAGAACATGAGGCTATTCTCTGACCTGAAGAGTCGAAAGCAATGGCCCAAACAGTGGACTCGTGTGAAGAGAGTGTTGCGCAACACATCCAATCGTCTCCTTCATCTCTATATAACTTAATGGTATTGTCATAACCACAAGAAGCTAATATGTCTTTAATTGGATGCCAAACAACACGTTTGACATCTTGCGAGTGTTCGGTTAGAACTGACGCGCACTCAAACTCTTCGAGTGAAACGCATTCCCAAATCCAAACTGTTTTATCTCTACTACAGGTCGACAAATACTTTCCTGATTGAGACCAACAGACACTCTTCACTTCATTCTCATGGCCCTCAAGATTGATAAGACATTCCCATTGAGACTCTTTTTGATGCCATATGGAAGTGGTGGCATCAAAACTGGCTGAAGCCAAGTATTCACCCGTCGGTGACCACGATATCGATCGGATAGTCCTCTCGTGTCCGTCACTTAGTATTGATTTCGAGCGCCAAACATTTCCTGATATTTAATTACATGAAACATATTTGAAAATAATTTTTCAATCAATTGATACCTTCTTTAGCCCATAATCTGATAGTTTTATCGCCAGAACTTGAGGCCAATAAGTGTCCGCTCGGATGCCACCGAACGCACCAAATCCTGTCGTTGTGTCCCAACAACTCTGCCATCAATTCCAATGACATCTCTTATAATTTATATTTCTTTTATTTTCAGATTATTCAATGATTTCAATAAACTTTAAATGCATAACAAAATTCTATTTAAATTAAATAATTATTTCTATTCTTTTATAACTTGATTATAATCTGTTTTTAAATAATCAAAATAAAGTCAGATTTGGATTCAGTTTGCATTGAATTTGACTTTTAAAAAATACTTTATTTCTGCACTTTTTGTATGTAATTATAGAGAGATGAGAGCACTCTTTCGATTTACAAACATATTAAAAGCATTTTATTAAGTTTTCAACACTTTCATCATAGTTTTGTAATTCAACACATAATAAGATAACTTAATTGTCAGAATAGCTATCAATCATTAGAACATAATCATAATCATAATCATGTTCAATAAGTAAAGTTAGCACCAAATCATGTATACCATGAGACCAGTGATGAGAGAATTCACTTTTGCTAACTTTTCTTCAACTCAAACCAATTGACCAATTAATTCAAATAATTAGGAGAAAGTTTGTATTTATAGTTCAATTCAAATTTTTGGTCATATTTTACTTTTAAAATATTTGAATTCTCTAATAATTATTGGATCGATTTCTAAGGCTTATGAGTGAAACGTTGACTTTCACTCTCATTAACTTTTAATTCAATGTTTAATGTAAACTAATTTTTTTCAACTTAAAGACAACAAAAATTGTTTAGTGAATATAAATTTGAGAAAACTGTGCCACATGTGCCCACAAGACTTTGTTAAAAATATAGATCCAATTGCAAGTGTCACTATTACGTGAATAACATTTGATTTGTTAATCGGACAAAACTTATACGAATTAAATTGATTTATTCTCAAAAACCCATTGAATATATTGTTCTACAATATTTTGAAAATTAAATTTAGAAATAATAACAAATCGAATTGTATTAAAATGAGACGAATCTCTGAAACTATATTTATTTGAAAATATCTTTTATCATTAGTGACCACTTCTGTGTTGTTCTGAGGTTTTCACTTTCGCCAGTTATCACTTTCACCACTTTCTCTTGTGGCTGTAGGAGGTCTTCTATCAGTCTTTCTCTTAGGCTTGATTTCTCGCCAGTTTTCACCACTTTCTCTCGCCATTTGAGGATCTCTTCTGTCATCATTTCTTTCAGATTTGCCTTCACTCCAGTTTTCCCTTTCTCTCGCCGGAGGACCTCTTCTGTCATCATTTCTCTGAGACCGCCAGTTATCGTTTTCTCTTGGAGGAGCTCTTCTTTCATCATTCATTTGAGGAGCTCTTCTGTCATCATTTCTTTGAGACTTGTTATCCCTCCAGTTATCATTATCTCTTGTCGGAGGAGCTCTTCTGTCATCATTCCTCTGAGGTTTATCCCGCCAGTTATCATTATCTCTTGGAGGAGCTCTTCTTTCATCATTTCTCTGAGACTTGTTTTCGCTCCAGTTTTCACTTTCTCTCGCCATTTGTGGACCCCTTCTGTCATCATTCCTCTGAGGTTTTTCTCGCCAGTTATCGCTTTCTCTTGGAGGAGGAGCTCTTCTGTCATCATTTCTCTGAGGCTTGTTTTCACTCCAGTTTTCACCTTCTTTTGTGACCGGAGGACCTCCTCTTCTTTCTTCATTCCTCTGGGGTTTCTCGCGCCAGTTATCTGTTTCTCTTGTGGTTTGAAGAGCTCTTCTTTCAGGATTCCTCTGAGGTTTGCGCCAGTTATCACTTTCTCTTGTGGTTTGCTTTTCATCGACTTCAACATCTCTTTGACGCTGTCTTCCATTTTCTTCCACTTCCGCCTCTCTCTGACGAGTTCTCTCGAGTTCTTTTTGTCTCTGTTTTTCTTCAATTTCCAGTTCTCTTTGACGCTGTTTTTCTGCCTGAAGTGCGAATTTTGCATCATTTTCTTCTTTAATTTTCTTATTGATTTCATCCCTTTTAGCTTTTTCTGCCGCTTCTTTTTCTATAATATATTTTCGTTTTCTCTCTTCTTTTCTTTTCTCTCTTCGCTCTTTAAGACGTCTATTTCTTTCTTCGTCAACAATACTCTGAAAGGCCGCCAATTCTTTCATATGAACCGAATGTCTTTCAGATATTATTTTCTTCGCAAATATTTCTTTATCCTCTAAAACCCGTTGAAACCTTTCTCTATGCTGTAAAGCGAGAACCCGTTCCTCTTTGACATCCTTAATGCGCTCGTTTTCCATCTGTTCCCAGAGTTCCTCATCGTTTACACGCCATTTTTCGGCTGCAATTTTCAATAATGGAACTTCTTCTAAACGTTTGGCACGTTCTAAATGATCGAATTTTCTTTCGAGTTTCCTTTGTTTGGCCAATTGGTCGCGTCTTTCTTTTTCCAACTGTTCAATTCTTCGAGAATGAATGTCTTCAGGTTTCAATTTAGCCAATTCTTCGTCATCTAAATTTTCAAGTAAATTTCCTGCGAGTGAGCCCTTAATCATAGAAATTTGATCCTTTGCCATCTGTTTCTTAATCTCAATGTCTTGTTTCATTTTTCGCTGTCGTTCTCTTTCTTCAGTTTCCTTCACAATCCTCTCTTCTTCCGCTTCTCTTAGTCTTTGTTGTTGTTCTTCAACTTTTCTTCTCTCTTCCTCTTCTCTTCTGAGGCCCAATTGTTCCAATTGTTCTTTTCTTTCCTCAATAATTCCTTGTCTATTAAGTATTCTTCTGTGTTCGTCAATAGCAGACGCTTTATATGCTTTCATTATTTTGCGTTTGATGTCTTCGCGTTGATTCTTCACTCTATCGGGTTCGATAAGAAGTCTTGCTTTTTGTAGAGTTGAATACATATTGACCAATTGTTTGCATATTTGCTCACTCGGCATACTTTGCAGATGCGGTCCTTCTATCCGTTCTTCGCCTGTAGAGATACGCAATTCAGTGCCAAATATGAGACAACCCTTTCTGTGGTCGATTCTGACCTGGAGGTCATTCCTTCGCGACGCCTCCACAACCATTTTCTCCAAATATATAAAGTTAGCGAATGGACACAACTCTAGCAAACGCTTGAATTCGATTGTCTGATAGACTTGAGAAACTTCTTTCAATAGACGCACAATTGTCACGTCTTTCAAAGCATTGATGTATTGCTTCAATTCTGGACATTCGTTACACTTCTCAATAAAATCAATGACTTGTTGTACTCGATTGCAGAGAACTAGTGGATGGAAATCTATTTCAAGCCAACGATACAGATCCTGAAGTGGATGAAAAGCGTGCTGAAGAACTCCCATTCTTTTAAGATCTTTAATAAGTGAAGCTCTTGTGGGAACCGTAGAGGTGAGGCCAAGAAGTGATGCCAAATTTCTCTGATGGTTTTCAATTATGTTTTCTTCGGTGTCCACTATTTTATCGATTTCCGGACGATTCGGTGGAATAGGAATCGCAAGCGTTGCCGCAACCACTTTAGTAGCCATTTTTTGAATGTCTTCAGGGGTTATATTTTTACGCAACTCTTTTGATAAGTGAAACAAACGAAACAAAGCCGCCGAATGAAAGAGCGGACAATTGGCTTTCCAAAAGACAAGCGCCAACTTTTGATAGTAATTAGCCATCAGTTGAGGCTTTGGAGGCTTTTTAGACAAATTCATTAAACCAAAGCGTTTGATATCATCGGTTGCTTTGTATGCCTCCTGCCATAACTCCATTTGAATGGCACAGTCGAGTTGGACTAAACGGGTTTCCAAATGCATGGCTTGACTCTCAGGATAGTTGAGATTAATGGCATTTTGCTGTTGATGACCCACCTGTTGGTTTTGTTGCTGTTGTTTCTTCAATATATCGAGATGTGCGTGAAGGTTATCACACAACTTACGGAATTCAGTCTTTCGATTGTATTTAATGCAGAATCTAAAGGCCTGGTGTGCGATGTCGTGATACAAACGTTCGGTTCGAGAATTATTCTTCAATAGATCGAGACATTGACGATAGGATTCCCACAAGAACTTAACCCATGGTATGAGAACTACTCTATCAGTTCTGTCCTGAGTGTCTTCATTACTCACAGCACTTAATAGAATATCTTCAGGTGTTTGCGCGTTATCCAAGTCGTCCACATCTAAAACCGATGCCTGTGATTGCTCTTTAGCTGTATTTGCCTTCTCTTCAGCCATTTCTAAATATTTTCTGACCACATCCTCAAACGAATTGATGTAAGTTTGTTGGCATATAATCTTATACTGATAAATGCCTTCTTTCGCGACATAACTCTTCTTGAGTTCAACACATAATTCCAAATATTTAATCATAATATCTTCGTGTTTCTTCTGCCACGTCCTGTGTTTACGACTTCGTAAAACATCGCAAAGTATTTCCAACGCTCGCGGCTTTTTGCCGACATCTATAAACTCTATTCAAATATATAAACATTACATTAGTATTACATTTGTCTTCAATTTCTATCAAACATTCATCAATGGTTCACAAAACTGGAGCAAAACTTATCAAAAACATCAATATATAGGACATTATTATACGTAATAAAACTTAGCATTAATTTTCTAATTATTTTATACTAAATAACAAATGCATTCATTTTTCTTTAAACTTCATGTGATTTGTATTAAAATAAACAAAAATTTAACACAAACTGCTGTTTAAGCATAAAAGTGATAATAAAATTGAATAAAATATTGATAAGAGTCTCGACGTATTCCACGCCATCATAACATCAATCAATACATGCTTTCATTTTAATTGATTCAATGCTTAATAATTGCAAAACACATACCATTAGCTCTTTTAAGAGCGTTTTCTAAGCGATGGAAATAAATAGGCATTTCGTTGAATAAAATTGATTTACTTCTAATACAATTAAAACTATTTAATATTGAAAGTATGAATCCGTACGGCGTTTCCCTTCATAAGGACAATAGGCTTTCATTTTAGTGACACGTTTTGCGAATCAAATGCTCTCTTACTATGGGAGACGAGACGTACCCAAACACTACCCATAGATCGCGGCACTCAATACAACTTTTGCCCGCATTATAAATATGGGCCGCAAATAGTTGTCTGAAAAATTTGCTTTTTTAAGGGTGAGCTTTAAAGTCGACTAACCACGTCTAGTATAATGTGTTTTTTCTGCAGAAAAACTCTTAAAGCTTTTCATTTACTTAAACGTGATCTGAATTGTGCTAATACGGGCCGCAATTGAAGTGAACGCTATTTGTAAAGGAACTGCTATAATAACTTCATTTTAATATTGAGAGCACTCCAAAACCCTAAAGCTTTAAACTCAAAAACTTTGAATTGACGTATTTTATGACTATTTGTGAGCAAATAAATAGAAACAAATTATTGGATGAATGAATGATTCAGCAAAATATCAATAGTTTTGACTTAATTTTCATATTAATTTAAATTGAATTGAAGTCTAATATTTAATTAAGTGAATAGAGAAGAATTGGAGAAGAATTGGAGAAGAACTAGAGAAGAATTAGAGAATGGTTTTGGAAAGTACTATAATTTGGTGAGAATTAAGGCTTTTATAAACTTTTTGTAAACAAAACATTTATTAAAATAATTGATTGAATGAATTGATTAATTGATTGTATTATTAATTGATGACAAAAGTGTTGATAACAGTGAATACATGAGAAATGGAGACTTTGTTCCCACACGCCTTCAGGCACAACAGGACGCGGTCTCAATGGTGTGTCACTCGAAGACCAGATCCAACCCCGAGAACAATGTGGGACTCTTGACATTGGCCTCCAATCCTGAGGTGTTGACCACTTTGACAACAGACGTTGGACGCATTCTTTCTCGACTGCATTTAGTGGAACCGATTGGAGAAATCAATTTAATGGTAGGCATTCGCGTCGCACATTTGGCTCTAAAGCATAGACAGGGAAAGAATCATAAGATGCGAATCATTGTATTTGTTGGAAGTCCTGTCGATTCTGTCGATGAAAAAGAATTAATAAAATTAGCCAAACGTTTAAAGAAAGAAAAAGTGAATGTGGATGTCGTTAATTTTGGTGAAGAGGCGGCTAATACTGAAAAGTTGACCGCTTTTATCAAAGCATTAGACGGAACGGCATCTCATTTGGTGACTGTCCCGCCCGGTCCTCACCTCTCAGATGCACTCATCAGTTCACCTGTTATTCAAGGAGAAGATGGAAGCGGTGCTGTCGGTATCGGTGGCTCTGGTTTTGAGTTTGGTATTGATCCCAACGAAGACCCGGAACTAGCTCTGGCCTTGAGAGTATCGATGGAAGAACAACGACAACGACAAGAAGAAGAGGCGCGAAAAGTTGTCGCACATTCTGCTGAAGAGAGCGGTTCTGCTGTTGGCTCGAGTGCCACAACTGCCGGCTCTTCTATTAATCCAGAGGAAGCACTTCTAGAAAAAGCACTTGCGATGTCTCTCGAACCAGAAGAAGAGCGGACCTCTAGTAAAGCCCCAACTGCTGGAACTCGTGACCCCTCATCGATGCCTGATTTCGCGACAATGTCTGAAGAGGAACAGATCGCTTATGCAATGCAAATGTCTCTACAACAGGCACACGAATCGGCCACTAAATCATCCGAGTCTCCCATTCCTATGGAAACCGATGACAACGAAGACAACAAAGTATGACAACTAGTTTTACTTTCAGACTAAACAATTGTTTACAATATCTTTAATAAACCTTTTCGTTAAATATTTTAAATATAATTAACTTGAAATTTTCTCTTTAAGGGCCAAGAGTTGGATAAAAAGGATAACAAATAAGTAGAAAAATGATGATTCGATCACACATTAGCCGTTTGTAATCTTTTAAATTAATTAATAAAAAAATTAAAAATTTCACTGAATGTTTACTCCAACTCTAATTCTATTATAAAGACTCACTAGTAATCAACTTAAAATTTTATAAATTATTGCAATATTTTTTACACAATTACTTTCAAAAATAAATGATTAAACTTTATTTCTAAATAACAATTAAGTCAACAACATATATAAAATAAGTTATAAGAATATCAATGAGATTTCAAGTGTTTAACAATTTGAATGACAGGCTATTTCTTGAGTTTTTCATGGAATTAAGAGTAGAGAGAATTTGAATTATCATTTATGGCGAGAGAACTGACTTCACTTCGTCTTGACGTCAATTTTTCACAATTCAGTCTTTTATATTCAGTAAAGAATAGCAAAATAAATAAGCATGAAATGAATACAACAACACTCGACTGAACAATAAGAGAATCTATAGAATAAATATTGATTATCTTTAATTAGTTGTGATTTTAAACAATTTATAAATGCTTACACGTATAATCATAGCTGCCATTTTCGGTTTGTGTTGCCATTTGTGTCATGAGATATACATATAGTATTCCTTGCAATTGTCCGGAAATAATTAATAATCCAGAACTTGTTGCCTCTGGAACTACTGGAAATGAACATTCAATTCCTAATTCTAGACCTATCGGGTAAGTCATGAAACCAAAAAAGCCAAATATTCCACAAGTTATAGCTATAATGATTTCTATTGAAGAATAACGGAATGACACAAATAGTGCATTGATAGAGATTGCGGTCAATCCGATAGCAATTTTAATTGCCATCATATACTTTTTGGTCAAATCAACAATATAACTGAGTAGAGCAGAACCCACAACACCTGAACCAATCATGATTGCAGTACAAATACCAGCGAAGTTATCTTGATATCCTTTAGTCTTAAGTATCTGTTCCAACATTGTTATCAAAGCCGAAAAGGTGCCCACAGCACATCCCATATACAAGAGTAGGATCATGTATGCCTTTTGTGTTAATAACTATTCAAATTCATATCAATTATTAAATGATTTTAAAATTCTATAATCAATAGCAAAAACCTCTTTGATTCCTATGAAATATGGAATCGATGATATAATCTCTGCGCTACCACTCGGAGGAGTCGGTGGTTTTGATGACCGAACGAATATTATAGTTAATATCAAACCTGCTATCGATGGTATGCTCCATATTATACTCTAATATTAATTGAATAACAAAAATATTAGTAACGATCGCACAAGTTTTCTGTTTATTAAAAATGGTTTTATTCTTACCATAAGTGGAATATCTTGATAATGGGTGACAATTAATGGAGAAATCAAATTCCCCAAAACAATTCCAGTGGGATTAGCCATTCCTGTGATGGTTGTGGCCAAAGCTCTTTGATTACTCGGAAACCAGAATTCTGCTACTTTTGTAGGAGTGAATAAAACGAATGGTTGGGCACATCCGGCGATTATTTGGCCGACTATTGCAATGATGAATTGAGTTCTGATTGAGAGCGACAGTAAATTGACCACAAAGCCGGCACTGCTTAATGCTCTGATTGATATACCGATTGCTGTGAGAAATGCTCCGCAATATATCTATTTTATATTTCAAATTCAATTCAATCAAAAAGTTTTCAATCAATAGCAAAATGATAAAGTTTTGGCTTGACTTTGAAAATGTAAAGAACTTAAAGTTAGTATAATTAAGAACTGAATTGATTACTCCAAGCATTAATCCGTTGTGATCCAGAATCCACATTGCAATGAACCCAACAACAATTGTGGAAACAAAAAATACTGTTGAAAACCAATCGATACCATTCTGATCTGTCTCATAGAAATGTGCCGCTATGTCTGAAACTGATGCAAACGATATCCAAATCTACCGGCATTTCATAATTAAACTCAATTAAAGTTTGCATAACTTATTCATAGATTCTTAAATCAAAGCTAATTATTGGACTTATTAAACGCGAAAATAAAACTCGCGATTAAAAGTAGTTATAAAAACTTTTTAATTGTTAAAAGATTTATAAATAGTATGCGGGCTATAAAAAGAACTGACCCCTGCGTTGCAGATGTTAATTAATGAGACTATAATTAATATAATCCATCGTCTTTTATACAGACTTCTTTGGCCATTGATTTGACTAGAATTTGAAAAGTTAATTAAATGATTATTTTCAGATTCCATCGCAGAATAAAAATTCCGCCCATAACTTCATATATATAGCATTGCAAACATGGTTTGTAATCTTTATTGATATTCATTCAAAACAAACAATGTGTGAAATGTAGAGTTGCGTCGAGAGCTATTTCAGGGCTTGTGTTGAGAAAGAGCCAGTTTATTGATGTCGGTCTCTATGTTAATGCCTTCAATAATATACAGGTAAGTCTCGCAAAAACCTTCATATAATAATTACTGATCTTTCAAGTCATTGAGTTGAGCCTTGAATTTGAAGTAACAAAGCTTTTCTCAATACAAGTCAGTTACAAGTTTTTATACTTCAATCCATAATTAATGCGCATTTGTCTGAAATAATTGACTTATGAGTCATTTTACAAATGATACTTTTCTTACTTTAATCAAAATATTGTTGAGTTCTTTAATTGAAGTTAAGAATAACCAGAGAATAACGATCTCAATGTCAGATGTTTTCTCTGACTATACAGTAAACGAAGGTTTTTCTTGAAAATAATTCTCTTAGAATCTAAAAAACTTAATACAGAGTGAATAGAAACTAAAAAGACAAAGAAATGAAATATTTGATACATTTTTCGTGTTAATAAATGATAAATAAAGGAAAAAACGAAAGTAAAATGAATTTGATTTCATGTCTTATTAATAAAATTCAAATCACATATAGAACGACTACATTAAATATATTTAGTAACAGAACAGCTCTGCTACAGAGCTGCCAATTGACAAAAAGGTGTTTCTTTAAATTATATAATAATGATAATAATCTTAATAATAAAGTACATTTTCTGGCTTTAATTCCATAATCATTCTTCAAAGGAACCCTCATTCAGAGCCAAATGAGATAATGCTTCATAACATTAACTTTTAAGACAATGAAAGCATGATTTTATTTGAAACTTCATCTCAAAGATGAGCACAAATTTGAGATAATAGTGTTTTTGGTGTATATACAATATCTTCAATTATTCCCAAATATAATCCAAATGGAAATTCATAGAAACTTCACTATAATATAGAATCGCATGTAATTTAAATCTACTTAAGTTTAACTAAAATGAACGGATTTTTCTCAATTGGTTTCAATTTTTCTCTCACAATGGCTTTCAATTTTAAAATATAAATTATTAAATATCTCTAAGTCGACAAATGAGTCGCAAAACATCATCTCCTTCTAAGTAATACTATTTATACTTTGCTTTATTCCATTCGATACAAAACATCGAAAACCTTTCTTTCTGTCATTAATAACACATTTAATGAGCAAATTATTATTCCATTTAAAACTTTGAAGGAGAATGTCTTGTAAAATACTAGGTTTCGTAAAAGCTGTGGCAGTCTTTGCATTAAAGATGAGCGAAAGCATTATGTAATTTATTAAAATGGATTAAAATGTAATAATTTCTATTTATGCCTCAGACTTTTCTTTATCACTTCTCTCTTTGTCTTTTTTATGCTTCTTTTTACGTAAAAACGAAGGCGTTCTGATCCCTTTCTTCTTCTTATCTTTGTCTTTATCTTTATCTTTCTTTGACTTCTCAATAGTCAGCTCTTTGACAGGAGATCCCTTTAGCAAAATTATAGGGCATTTCAAATGATTAATTAGTAAATAATAGGTTCAAAATAGAATTGTATACCTCTTTACTACTCCTGGAGGCTCCTGAAAAGTCCCCCATTTTGTCTTCGCCATTAACGGCTGTATCACCTTATCATAGAAAGTATTTGGTTTTATTTAAGAGTTTGCATATAAACAAAAATTTTAGTGTTCAATAACGAATGAAGAGTTATCAACGAGAAACATAACACATGATAAATAAACAAAAGAGCGAGTCATAGAGAACTGCGTTTATTTACACATTTCTCTGTGGCATATATGCTATCAATTTTCTCGTAAACAATTCTAAATTCGAAGTTTGTTTGCATTCTTAATAAAATATTGACAATATATTGACTCAATTATTAAAGGCATTAATATTAGTAAAACACAAAATGCAAACTTAAGGTAAGATATAGTGCCGCAAAATGCAGGAACACTTACTGGTGCTTTGTTTGTTTGGTTTACGCTCAGATCTGAAGCGACTTCGAGAAAAGTACTTGTCTTCAGCAGCTATAATAAACATGCAAAACAAATGTGTAATACGTGCAAAATCATAATCAAACTCGCATCAAGTCTAATTAACAAAAAATGCAACTAAATTCTAAAACTTAATAAACATATGCTTTCATGAAATGAAAACTGTTTGTAATATTTGTTACCTTCAATTTTCTGAGACTCAGAAAACTCTGATGTTTGTTAGGTTTGCAATAAATAAGAAGAAAAATTTGAGATTATTATATAAAGTATTACACACCTTGCGCGGCAAGTCTGGCGGAATGTGATCGCTGTACACGATTATTGCTAGATATAGAAGCTATTCGAGAGAAAACAAATTACATATTTTCATGCAATATTAGGTTTGATTAGTTATCGAAAATAGAGTTAAAGAGCAAGCATTGCATAAGAGAAATGTAAGTTTTTAGGCAAAAATTAGCATTACTTCAAACACAACTTGACGAACAAACCAATAAAAATAAAGGTAAATCTAACTAACCATCAAGTGTAGGAGTTATTACTATTTGTGGTTCACGTGAATTCAATGTAGCGTTCACTGAATTTTTGCCTGAGAATAAAATTTGAAATAAAGAGAACTAAGAGGTAAAGGTGAATGTATAAAAGTTGAAGTGAAAGCCGCGCCAAATCACCGTACAGTAAATCCCAAATTTGCAGTTTCATTAAGTATACCGAATACATACCTTCTTCATCAGATAATGGAGATGTGGGCGATGTTGGACTAGCAATATCTTGGGTGTCTTGTTGAGTCAACGAAACCGGTTCTATTAGTAGATGCCTAACATTTTCGGGCACGTCATCCACTTAGAGATCAATTAGAATAACATTTAAATCAATGGGCAAACACTAGACTCACTAATTAAGTGAGACCAACCCAAAGCCCATACCATACCTGGTTCTCCCCTTTGTTTTCTCTCTATATATTGTTTATAATCATCGATTTCTTGATCAGTAACATTATCGAAAGGATTCTTAGCGTAAGCACTCTTATAGACCATAGCGTTATGTTGATAATCGCGTTGAATTATACCTTTACTGGCGGCTCCGACTAACACAACCTGATCCCCAGACTTTTGCTCATTCATATTTTTCACCTCTTCCCAAGTGACCCCTTCTAGTATATGACTTTGTGGTCCACTCGACAATTTATTTTGTAAGCGAAGTTCTTTCATCTAAGAGTGGGTTTGAATTTGTTTTCTCAATAAATTGAAATTTGCCTCTCATTTACATAAATTTGAGTATTTATTGTATTATAAAGTGAAAGTGTTGATTAAAGAGAAATGTGAAACTAACCTGTTTTTGTTTTCGCTTAAATTCACTGGGATCAGCGCTTACAGGCACGAACTGGTGAGGGGTTTCTATTTTGATTGGAGTACTGTGTGATGGAGACGCTTCCTGAACCCACTTCAACCATAATCAAGAAAAGAAAATCAGTTAATCAATTTATTAACAAAAACAAATTAAACACAATTTATATTTATATCTAATAAGTTATAATTAATACACGCTATCTGTGGGTTAGGAAAAACGTCCTAATGTTTATGTTATTCGAGACACATTAATAACAATTTAAATTACAATCAGAACACAATTATTCAATTAATTATAGTTAGAGATTACACTTTGAGTATTGAAAATGCTATTAAATGCTATTAATAGGTATTGAGTGAGTAAATACATAGAGTGAATACAACGTGAAACCCATCTATACCTTAGTTATTTTTTTAGGATCATTGGTTCCCGTTTCTAAAACTTCAACTTTTTGATAAACATTGGGTGAGTTAACCCAACGGAGCTTATCCTGAGTACGTCTTCCTTCGACCAATTTCTTTAAAGGGCTCAGCCATTTGTCTTCTTCTAAATAATGAGCCAGTGATGATGCAGAGGGCGGCTGTTCCACTTCATATCTAGTTCGCGGCTGATCTGCTCTTAATAACGGCTGTCTGTATAGATAGCCCGTACGGAATCCCTTAAGAAACATTAAATACCATTAATAAATGGATAATCAATTGTTCATATTAATAATGATGAGCAATAAATACTCACAGCGTTGTCAAGCATTCGCATTTGAGCCTCAAATTCTAAATCCCATACTTTCCACTTCTTAAGCTTTTCTTTATTATCATTGGGTCTGTCGTTGTGTTCAGGAGCAGAAATTATAGCTGAATCGTCTGCGCCGGGCTTTCCTTGAACTTGAGAACCGCCAGCTTTTAATATAGATCGAACTTGTTCTATAGCCTCGTTTGACATTATTTGAATATTTTCTAAACCGGCAGACATTAGTTTGATTTGTGTTTCACACGCGAGCACTACGTTTTGCATCAGAAATAATGCTTCTTCTATTGACTCTCCACAGGCCACTACTCCATGATTACGTAATATAAGAACCTTTCAAAAGAGTTATTAAAGAAAATTAATTCAAATTGAAAGGCTGCACATTATATAGTGATTACTTTGTTAAAAGGTCCTAAATTTCTACCAATTTGTTGACGTTCTTCAGGATCAATCAATAGTCCTTTATAATCATGATAACTAATTTCACCCAAAATAGCTGCCTCTTGACTGGCAGGAAGTAAACCACACTTCATAGCAGAAATTGCAACGCATGGGGAATAATGGAGATGAATGATAGCTTTAATGTCAGGTCGAGCTGAATGTATAGCTGAATGAAGAACAAAACCAGCTCTAAAAGTGCACAAAACAAATAATTATAGAGATCGAAAATATTGGTCACGAACTCATGACTAACCTGTTGAAAGTGAAGTTAGTAGATCCCGGATCGATGATGTTGCCCTGCATATCAACTTTGAGCAGTGTTGATGCGGTCACTTCATGGTATTGTAGGCCAAACGGATTCAACAGAAAGTGTTCCTGATCTTGACTGACCCGAGTCTTCAATTGCAAATCAATATATTATTTCAAAATCAATAAAAGTAATTAAATTTAGATTTACAGTAATGTGATTATAGATGCCTTCAGACCATCCGTAGAGTTCTACCAGTCTATAAACAGCTGCGAGTTTGCAACGAAGCAACTTTTCTCCCTTAGCGTAACGAAAGCCATCAATACCTCTGATGTCATTGACAGGCATTCCGCTGTGTCCGAGTTTGGTTAGATTTGAGTTACGGGCAGAATGTGGTAGTAATAGTTCTGTCACTTGTTGCAATGCCGACAGACTTGCGGGCAAATAGCCTTCATTCAGCTGCGATTCAATAATTCGTTCGAGTTCTTCTCTAAAAACTTGACTATTCATTATCATATCGACACGTCTTCTGCGATCCATTTCTTTCATATCTTGGTCAATATCTGGAGGTCTCCACATCTCTCTCTGGCATTCGGGGTCATCGGGATCGAACTTCAATTCTGTGGTCACTCCGTTCTGCTCCGCTCCAGACATTATATGAACTACTAATTGAATATAGTTTTTATATCATTATTGAAAACATCTCAACACATATAAAACAGTGAAACGATTGGCTCTCAACTCAGTCGACTGTCATTAAAAACTGATGAATTGTAGTTTTTCTATTTTTAACGCATTTCTAACTTGAAACTCATTCTTGTTGCTAAAAGTCGTTGTCCTCAAAATAATAACATCATAATTACCTACTATTGAATTGGATGTCTCTCTATTTGACGAATGAATAACACTGAAAAATTGTCAAAAAAGCTACAATTTGATGGGTGTTTGAGCTGAGGCTATACATAACCCAACATAAGCGTCAAAACAAAAAATACAGGATATGACTAATGATAATGTATGCAAACAAGTGTAAAGATTTTGTTCCTTAATCTTATTCACTCTTTCGTTAAATATATGATAATATTTGAAGTTAAAGATTATGCCTTCAAATAATATAAAGCTTAGAATAAATCAAATTAAGTCAATGAAGTGAGTAAAATGTTGAATGGCTTGCAATACCAGAAATAGGTGTTCAAAAACTAATATCAAATTCAAAACTCAACTGCAAAAACATTCAAACAAAAGAAAATACGTATTCAGGGTTTGAATTGCTGTCAGCATTAAATTTAGAATGAGTTTTATATTGAATGTTGAAAATTAGCTCAAGTTGTATCGAAATAATAATCATTCTCTGTATTGTATATCAATAACTACATTGAAATTCAATATCAACTTGAGATTAGGGACAATTCATAGAAAATGCTAAACCTATGAAGTGGTCGAAAAAAGCGAAATATAATTTGAAACAGGCTTTTAATAATAATTGGGCTCATTTTAAACATGAAGTGACAAAAGAAAAAGTTCAAGCATGTAAAGTGTGAGAGAATTTAATTGCGAAACAACAAAAATTAAATGACTGTTAATCTAAAAGAGATTAGCGAAGTCATGGACAACAAGAACCATAGATTTTAAACGAGTTTGAACTATAGTTACTAAAGTTCTATAGACTATAATTGAGTAAACACAAGGCTTAGAAAAGTAGTGAATGGGTAAAACTTGAAGTTTGAAATGTAATTGAAAACAAGGCTAAAAAAGAAAAATTAATGCCATAATTATTATAAGAACATTCTAAGCGTCTGAGCTCATCCTCTTTGAAGCAATTTTGTAATCAATTTTTGGTGTCCTTCTCTTAACAGTCAATTGAATACATAAAACAAGAGCTGTCAGATTTTTTGCTTAAAGTTTGTTAATTTTTTGATATTAAATTGTATAAAGAATTGCAGTACACTTTTCTGGGCGTATATTAAAAATAATCAGTATTTGGTGTGTAGAGTATATGCCATTTCTTAATGCAGAAGCGATTTGGCGTTTTATCACAACTGGTTTGACAAAAATCAAGACAAGATATACAGTGTATAATGTTTTTTGTATAGACTTAAAACGAGGCCATCCATAGCTGAGACCCAACCCACTAATAGCTGAGTATATACTAACTATTAACTAACTTAACTCACAAACCACCACAATATGTGCAACTTTTTATGCGAGGTTTAGAATAACAATAAATTATATATTATATAAAATACTGCTGCAGGAAATAAATGAACCCCTTTTTGTGTCGAATAAGACCTTTATTTTGCATCTATTATCATAACCAACTATTGTTTTGGTTATTATTTAAACTTTTAAGTTGAGTGTTAAGTTGCTGTCAAATAGACGACAATATTATCTATCATAATAAAAGTGGTTTAATGTTATTTTCTTGTCTAGAGATTCATATTCACGATATTAGTGATAAATAATAGAAATACTTAAAGAAATAAATTTATACACAGCTTTCATGAGAGCATGTTTTAGTCGCTATGGAGAAGACCTTTTATCTCAATATTATGGACAATCACTAATTCATTTGCAAACTTAATGACTAAATGAAGAGCAGAGACAGCAGAGATAGTATAGACTACGGATACCAGTCATATAAATTGCTTTTCAATTAGAAAACTTTTCAACATAAGAGCTTTCTTTCCATAAAAAAAACTATTAATGTTTACACAGAACTGCTCTTACAGTAAAACAGTTTTACATAGCATAGCATTTAATTGTAAGTTATGCACAACAAAAACAATATAATTAATACAATGTATACTCAACTTCAATAACGTCTCGATTTTTTTTGTATACATCAATGGCTTAATCACTACTGTATTTAAAGTTCATTTGAAAAATGAGTATTTGTTTAATGCTTTCTCTCAATAGTTTCAAGTACTTTATAATTGAAATTCAAGTTAAATAATAATTAATTCTAAACCTTTATTCATATGAAATGCATGAAGTATTAAAGCGTTAGACAATAAAAAGTATAATTAAATGCAAAAAATGTAAAAATATTTTCCGCACAATCATTACAAATGATTGAAAACCACACGAATTGAATTTGAAGCGAATTAAATAAAATAATAGACTAATTATTGATAATAAACATTATGACATTTTAATTATTTAATTGATAGTAAAATGAGTGAAAAATTCTGTCAAATTTGATTAAAAGATATGAAATTGAATGACTAAATAGAAATTGAATTGAAGCCAAAATAGAGTTAAGACAGCATTTGCTGTACAACTGTTTCATTGATATAAAAATAGTTGATTTGAATGATATTTGAAAGTAAGTATTGAACTAATTCTTACCGTTTCGATGATTACAAAATTAAGTCTTAAATATATTATTAAATATTTGGTTAAAAATTATCTCCAAAAGTATTTGATTTAATACTAAAACAGTTAAAATGCTATTTAAAAGCTGTGGTCAGGACTCAGAGCTTAGGGCGCGGTTGAGCTCAGAATCTGAAGATACGAGAGATACTGAACAACGATAATGGCCGGCATTGAGGCGGAGACTCCACTAGTGCTGCACTGCATTTATCAGGCATTCTATTTGTATGTGTTGTGTGCACTCAACTATTTCAATGCTATATAATGTTAACACCTTTTTATACGTCATTAACCAATAGTGAGACAAATGGCGCGTCACTTGACTCACTACTGTTTGAGAGCCAAATCCATTAGTCTATTGCTATGGATTGGACTTCCATTCGAGCGCCAAAACACATATTAAACATATTCTTAAATGTTATTCATCTCTAACAATAAGACAAGTGATTCAACTCCAGACACAGACATTTAATTGGTTTTATTTATTTGTTTAATTGATTTTTGTCTTATATTAATATATTCTACAAGAAATTTAACTCAATTTATCATTGATTTAATTGATATCAATATAAAGATATCAATAAGTCTTATATTTTATATTTAAATCATTAATAAGACAATGAATGGTTCAAAAGTTGATTTATTGACTCGAAAACGAAAATTCGAAAGAGATTGGGCTGAACTGTGCGATAGTGACGAAGATGAAGACAAACAGTGGTCACAAATGGTCGATAAGTTAAATAATTCTCTTTCTTGTAATGATTATAACGATAATCATGAGAACAATGAAAATAATGACAAAAATATCATCATTAAAATGGAATCAACTGAAGAGGAATTTGAGGAAAATATGGACAACACTTGTAATGAGATTAAAGAGATTGATTCTGGTCTTGGTTTCAGTGAAATATCAAGCGATGACTTCAATCAACGAGTCATCAGTTCTACGCCTAAGTGTTTGGCGAAGAATAGCATAACTGTTGACCAACTCTTTGATATATTCAAATCATCCGATTCTTCGCCCAAGAAATTACGCGAAGAATCAAATGATGACAATATATTTCGCACTCCAAAGACTAGTCGCGTTCGGCGAAGTATTTTTGGCCAATCGAATGGTCAGAATAAAAGACTTCCTTCTCGAAGGTATTCACAAAATGGATCGCATAATAGTTCAGTTGAATACGAGACAGATATGTCTATAATAAGACGTCGACAGAAACAAATAGATTACGGAAAGAATACAATCGGTTATCAAAAGTATTTAGAGTGTAGGCCAAAGAATAAGCGAAAAGATGACGACCCGATGACTCCCGAAAAGTTTATTAAGTATAGCAGACGTTCTTGGGATCAACAGATAAAGATGTGGCGCAAACGACTTCATGAGTTCGATCCGCCAGAAGTTAAGGCACAAAACCTGGACATTGATATCTCTGACTTTCTCTCCGACACTTCATTCGAGTCAATGTGAAGTTTGAGACAATTATAGAAGAAATGATCAATTTTTTATTAATATTTTGCATTATAAGGCATTATCACATTCATATACATTACATTTAATGTCATTTATTTAATCGATATCTTATTGTGTTTTTAGTGATATTTGAGAATATTTTTCAAAACTATGTTTTAATCATTTCTAACCGACAATTTTATTGTCATTAATAAAACAAAGCCTTTTTCACAAATCGAATGTAATTTAAAACATAAATGTATAAGAATTTTCTTTATTAATTGATTAATAAAAAGAATTGAATAAAATAGTGAACAAACAAAAGCTGATCATTTACTGCATTCAAATATGTTTTGCAACTTTTAGTCAGATTATATTAACGCAAATTGATTGCACCTTAAGATAATAGGAAGAGCTAAATATAATTAATTAACAATAATGAATGCAAATGAATTGCATGTCCAGATTGTATTGTTGTACAGTTAGGAAGAGCTAAAATGATAGCATTACTCAATAATAGATGCAACAAATTATTTGAACCGGTGTTACACACAAACGATCAGACAATAACTTAGTATTGCTGTTATTCAACATTAACATAGTTTTACACATTTTAGAGTTAAATGAAAAGTAAAAATAATGATAATAATAATCAATAATAATAATAATGATAATAATAATCAATTAATAGTAATAATTAATCAATAATAGTCATTAATAATATTCAATAATAATAAATAATCATTTGATTATTTTGAATATTATTAAGAGATTCATTTCGATGACACGATTTTGATAGTTATAAATTTCTAATAAATTAATCTCTATTTGCTGTTGAAGTTTGCATGAAATCAAAGTCGTCATATCGTTGAATGATATGATATATTAGTTTGCAATGAACTCCTTTGATTGTCGTAAGCCTTTAAGCATCTTATTTATTGTCAATTCTAGATATGATAACTTTAGTATATTCTATACAAGTATAAGAATATCTGACTCTTCAATAAGTTAGTATTTCAATCAATTATCGTGACTCTCATTTTGAGCACTAAACGAAAGTATTGCATAACTCTAACCATTACAGCAATAAAAATAAGATATTATTCCTTTTTAGCTGCAGAGAGTTTGGTGAACGCCCTGTTATATAACGCCCTGAAATAGTCATAAACTTTGAAAATCATGTCATCAAAATTAAATCATCAAAAATTAACTAAATATCTATACCGTCAGACCAGAGTTACAGATCCATAGTTTCATAGATAGATTCTAGGCATAAAAGAGGAGCCACACAAGAGATCCCATTGTGATTGATAACAATTACTCAACAATAGACACTTGTCTTAATCCCATTAATGCTCAGTTATTGAAGAAAAGACCACTTACTCAGAAACAGATAAAAATTAATAAATAATAACAATAATAGCAAATTAACTAATGAAAAGAGAAAATTTGATGAGATCTCAAATAAGTTTAACTTCATATATAGAATATGTAAGGAAATTAATTGAAAGTTGTGATTATTCCCGAGCTTTGGTCTTATTTTGAGCCTTACATACTATACAAAACAAAGCTCTATTAAACAAACAAAATATTTAATGGATTCTTCTATTATATGTCTAATACTATAATAAAAGCTTATTTACACAATATTTTGCCGATTTAATTGCGCTTTCATTAAACAGAAAATATAAAAACAATACAAAAGATAAAAGGTTGAAATTTTCACTGGTATTGACTATGGAATATGAAACTGAGGTCAACCGGTTATTACAATACTTGTTGCTACTCATTCAATACAAATAACTTTCACTTGAATGGCATCCATCAAAATACAATTAATTGTACATTAAAAATAAGTTTAGTTTTGATGAGCATATTTATGATTATGAATAAAAACTTGCATTAGTATTAATGGCACTCTAATCTGATTCGTGACCATTAAGAGATGAATCACCCCTACATATCGGACATGTGCGGTTTGTCTGTGAATAAAGAAACATAAAATCAATTAGAATTAAAACTTGAATGAAGAAGTCATTTGAAAAAGAAGTCATGTAAACCTTGAGCCATTTGTCGACACATCGGGTGTGAAATTCATGAGCACAGGGAAGAACCCGTAAATTTTGTTTGGCTTCAAAATCACACATACAAACAACACAAGTTGTTTGATCTGATTCGTGAGCATTTTCTGGTTTATACCGATATGAAGGAAGCTGTTCGATGTCAGAACGCGCTAACCCTCTTGGCTTCGCCTCTCCCAATCTTTCAGCTAAACTAAGCAGCGCTTCATAATTCTCAGCTTCTGGTGATTCAGAGTTGGCGACAAAATCTGCGACTCCAAAAGATGCCGCCTGAAGATTATGGTGCTGTGGGTTTGATAGCATTGCAGCCAAAACATGAAACATTGTTGTCGGAAAACTTTGATTCGATACTGGAGGCGATGCTGTCGGTGGGACTTGTAGTACAGTTTGATATGGAGGCGGTGGTGGCGCTTGTGGTACACCATATGTTGGATGAGAACGTTGTGAGCGACGAGTGTTCGCCCGCCTGGATATCAAGCGCGGACTCATGCATAGGTAGTCATTGAATTGGCCGCTTTCCACGTGCATAAAGTTTGCAACACTTGGAATGGATATATGATGTAATGGCGATGACGGCTGAATGAATGTCGACGCATGTGATGCAGACGACAAATGATGGTGAGAATGGTGTGAGTGATGGCTGTATTGCTGCGATGCAGCCGCTGCTAAGGTCGCCAAATTGAGAGGTAGGTTCTGATGGTTTGCTTGACTATAGACACGAACGCGATTCGAGTCGAAATCGTGTATAAGTGTCGGATCATTGAGTTGGGTTCCAGAGGCTGTTCGACGATATGAATTGGCTAAACCTATAGGAAGGCTTTGAAGAGGTTGTTGTTGTGCTACTATATTGTATTGTCGAGGAGGTGGTGTCGGACCGAACAGAGTTGCAAATGCATGTCCATTGCCTGTAGGAGACACCTGTCAACAAATACAAAACAATATAAACCCATTTATCAGTAATTAATATCAAACCAGTCAAACCTGAGGTGAGGCCAAACGAATTTGATGTAAACAACACATACAGACAGATTGTGAGGCAATATTTGGAGGTGTATTCTGTGTATTAATATGCGATCGATATGAATGAGATCCAGAATGAGAATCGACTGAATTTGGATGATTCGCATTCAGTAATTGTGCATAAACTGCATTTGATATATTGGCATTCGATGCCTGAGACGGTTGTGGACTTTGATGATGATTATGATGACCATTCAGAGATTCGGAGCCATCGAACAGATAAGTTGGCGGTATTGGAGACGACCCGAGAAGACTTGAAAAGCCACCAATACTTGACTGACAAGTGCTTTGATTTTGCAAAAGAGGTGGGGAATTGCGCGCATACAGACAGCAACGTCTTGCAGACGGACTTCTGCGAAATCGCGGCGTATTATAACGATCGGAATTAATTGGAGAGTTAATGGCAGTGTTGACCACATTTGCATTTCTCCGAATAGTTGGTGTTTGAGAATTACGACTTCTGCTCCTTAGGTTTCGGTCTGAACTGAGGTGCGGATCAATAATATGTGCATTGAGTCCCCAATTAGGAGATGGAGGGTTCGAATGGCTCCGAAGGTCTGACTGACTGTTCATTGAAGTGCGTCTTCTTTTCCTACTCGGACTCTCACTCTATACAACACATTCAACATTCATTATTATTTCTAAACATATTTACATATTTTTATATCTTTAATCACTAACACATTCTGAGAATTACGTGCGAACTATTGATAAAAATTTCAATACAAACCTTTCTTCCAATGTTATCATTGGTGTGTTGGAAATGATTAGGAGAGTGTTGAGAGTGTTGTAAAACCATAGTTTCTTCTAAACATTCAATCATATAATTATATTAATATTTTCATAAATCATATCAAATCAATAATATGTGCGAAGTTTTCTTTATTAGGTCTCAATTAAATCTTAATATTATTTAAAGATTCGATCGATTGTCAAAATTAGTTATTATATTACATTTGGACCAATTGATGGCAGTTTTACTAATATTTGGTTATCAAAATTGAATCATTTAATCATAAAATTTGAATAAGAGATCATTACCGCTATATTATAACTATAGATGAGCTCAGTATTAAAATATGTTTAGATATAAGTTATTAATACTTAACTATCAGTTATCTAATGGTCGGAAACGAATAGCACTTGTCATAACTTTCATTAATTAAACTATTATTCAAACTTATAAATCAAAATTAAGGGTTTTAAACAAATTTTTCCTATTATTTAAAATACAATAATAAATGAGGAAAGTCTTTATCAATTAAAATAATTAATAGTTTGATAACTAATGTATTCTTTAATTAATTAACCCTTTTGTTGAAAATTTGGTAAAAATAATAGAAATTTAAGACAAAAATTGAATATATATTAAGGGAATAGTAAATAAGAAATTAATAAAATGATTAAATGAATGAATAATTGAATTAATTGATAGAAATGCATAAATATTTAAACTGTGCGCTAATAAATCAAAATAAGTGCATATTTTTTAAAACTAAGCGCTAAAACATTTATTTATTAACATTCATTTTAACTTACTTTCGATTGAAAACGAACTTTTAAAGCTATTTTTCTTTATCTTCTTATTGTTTTTCATAAATATTTCACAGATTAATCGTAAAAATAATTAAATATTTCTCTTTTTCAAAACTATGGCGTAAAATGTTTTTTGTACACAATGAAAATGAATATCTCTTTGTCGTATTTCTCTCTGCGATAAAATGTCTCACATATAGCGAGAGAGAAAGAGAGTGTGACTACAACTGACTGTACTGTATGTGTATGTATGAGAGAGAGAAGGGAAAAGTATTGGGCGTTAGAATCCAAGGGCATTACGTTTGGCATTACTAGACTGTAGGCATGAAACAGTCCAAACTCTACACTACTCTACAGTATTCGCAATGCTTTTTGGGAGAGACCACTCAACAAAGTAACTCAACTAAATGACTAAATGACGAGTCAATGCTAACAACTATGCCAAAAATATTCAAATAAATCATAATTTAATCATTTTAACTTTTATAACTCATTCAAATTCAAATGTATCCCATTAGATATCAATTTTATATATATATATTGAGAAAGTTTTCCTTTAATATTCATCCCAATGAGTTTATAGTTCATTTGGCAAATTCAAAGTATAGGTCAAATCAAATATCTATCAAAAATATCTCTTAAAATTATATCAAAGTTTTCATTGAAATTTAGTTCTTCTCTAATCTTATAATTAAATTTTAAGCATATTCTTATGTGCATTTGAATCAAGATTTCAAATTGAAGCTAATATTTTGAAAATTGTAAAAATTTCAAAGTTTCAATCAACAAAACCTCTGATTAAGTTTGAAAATCATGGAACCGTCAATTAATTGTAAACTTGAACCTGACTGAAAAATTCATATGAGATTTGACTATTTTCTCAAATCATAACGATATTTCTTAAAGTTTCAATCCTTTATAAACTATTTAATATTTGTATAAAACTTGAAAATTATTAATAAATGAAAAGAGGCTCAGATAAGAGGTTGGTTTGAGATCCGAAGGTTACAGTTCGCAAAGTGTACGGTTGAGCAAAAAAAAATTCATATTCACTGATGCACTGATGCCGAAACCAAGTAACACAATATAGCCTTCCTTACATTCATGCTAAGCAATACACAGTACATGTTCACAATCAGAGTGTTCTAATGCTAAATCTTAAATAACAACCTTAATCATGACTTAAATTAAAATTTAAAAATATCTTATTCATGCAAACACACTATAAAGTTGTAAAAATAGTCAAAACTTTGAACTTAAAAGCGAGAGAATTTGTGTGTTATTAATGACTTTCATAGTTATTTAGTAAATTTGATTCAATCAATTCTCAGTTTTAATTGTAATTTTACTCAAATTGAGTGGAAGTAAAAGTAGATATCTTTTATTGAAATGTTGAGCTAGAATTGAATGTTTTCTAGTTTTTATACGAAACTGCGATTCTTATACATATAAAGTAAGGCCAAAGCTTTGATAGAAAATCTTTGGAGTAGAGTTCCGAATGAAACGTTTATTGGGTGTGGTATTGGAGTATTGGTGGGTATGCATGGATTTGATTCGTATAAGGTCAGGTCGATTCGGGCTGAATACTCAAGCATATCAGGCATAATCTTGAGCTTATATCCCACTCCAGATGATTAATAAAATTAATTTATTTGCATTTATTATGACTAAAAGATATACCACTTTTTAATCTTTCGATTCTTATTTAGAAGTTGTCAAAACATTATTCATTTATACAACAATTTCTCTATTTAATCAAACTTTTTTAACTGGCTCTAAATCATAAGCTTCATTGATGTCCACAGTCTCCCGCTTATGAGCTCGTTAGGCTCGAGCTCATTAACTACGGGTATTTCAAACAAAAGTATGACTAAAAAGAAAGTATAAAAGAAGAATTGTCCCTCTGATTACACGAACTGGTCTATAAAAATCTAAGCTTAAAATTGAATCTAATATACATTGAAAGTAAGTTTTTCAGTTACAATTCAAATGAAAGTTATTGTGTTAGTATTTCTTTATCCACGCATCGCAATAAGGAATCTTTTTGATAACATTCATTTTGATGCATACAATTGAAAATTGTGCTAAAACTTTAAGGAGAGATTCTGATAGATATTAAAATACTGATACTTGAGCCCAGCCCTCAGGCATGATTGCTGTTTACTTGGTCTGAAAAAACTCATAGCTGTTTTTAACTGAGCACATCTTTGAACATTGTTCCAACTATTAATAGATGTTGAAACAAACTATACTTTTTCGAAGGGGTGGCACTTTTTCAAATTTCTCGAGTAAAAGTAATAAAATAGATTCTTCAAAAAAATTCACAAATTTCTCATTTCTTATAAGTAGTAAATTTAGAAGATCGAGTGTTGGCAAAAATTTGATTTCTCTATTTAGAGTATAATACAATGTTCTGACTTTTCAAATAATATTTCGCTTATCCTTATGTGATAAAGTCAATGAATGAATGAATGAAATAATTTTTATTTATATTGATGATCAAAAAGTTGAACTCAGATGAATACTAGCTAAGATCAACAGAGGATTATAAATACTTCTTATTAAATTTTCAGAATTTCGCGAATAACAACTAATGAACTAAAGGATCTTATGATAAGATAATCTATGTCTGGCTTGATTTGAAATTGACATTTTCCTGACTTTTGCTTAATAAGCTTATTTATATTGAAATATTAAGTTAGTTTGAATAGAACCTCTACCATAAAGTTTGAAGAAATATTTTTCCAACAGATAAATATTCTCAATGAAAACATGGATAAACCAAAAAAACATACCTTTAATTGAACAAATAATTTCTTAATACAAATTTTTTGTTTAACATTAAGACACAAAATTGATAAACTATTTGAATACTCTGAGAAAATGATTATTTGAAACTTTCGGTGTTGACGTTCTGACTGACTGGTGACTGAAATTTATTTAGTCTTTATTTGCTTTAATTGCACGAATTTTACTTTGATTTTGATAACGGTTCAAACAGACCGTTCGCAAGCTTTACACTAGTTTACTGTACAGTGCAATCCATGTGGGGTTTCAGGTCAAGTAAGTCTATTTTAGCACTATTGGACCTAAATATAACAAATACGAAACTGTCAGCTTTTAATATGAGGTTTTACATCAAAGTATACTTTATTTTTCCAAAATATTTAGTATTTAACTCAAAAGCACTCATTAATATTCAGACTTTCAGTCTGTACTTTTTGAATGAAAACTTTTTGGTGAAACTCTGTGTTTAAATCACATAACTCTATATAAATGACACTAAAATATTATATTTTAAACTGACTCAATCTCAAGTTGAATCAAATGAGAATGTAATGAGCAGTTGACAAACTTATTGAACATGTGTCCAACACATCGTCCTTCTAAATAGTAGCAGATTTGAGAATATCTTCAAAGCAGATTTTTCTAGAGGTCAATGTAAGGTCTTCAGCCCTTTCCTAAAATATTTTCCGAATATTGCAAATCATTGAGAGATACAATTACTAATCAGAAAACTGATTTTTAAAACCTTTTCTCATAAATTTCAATAATTTTTCTCATGATTTTCTAAGATTTTTTCAGTCATAACGATTTCAAATATCACCTGTTTTTGATTCTATAATATGATACACTTTTATGATATTATAATAGTTTAAATAAACTAATTCTTGTACTAATGATTGATCAGAGACACAAATATGATTGATCTAAATCAAGAATTCGATGTTTACGTTTTCAAAAAGACTTTAACTTATTATTAACTATTTAGCATTAAATGATTTAAATTTGCTAAAAATAAAGCTATTTAATTGATATTTTCAAAACTGAAGATTATAACGCGATTGAAGGTTGAAATGAATGGGCTTGAAAACCTGGTTTAAAGCCTTATTTTCAAGTCTAGCCAACTGTTAAGATACTGGTCAAAGCGAATGAGGTTGTGGAGGACTTTGAATTATCAATTTCAAAATGTCCATAACCTGGTTTCAATCCCCTAAACACGGCCGTAACCGGTTATGGGCTGTGAGGGCTATAGACTGCCCCCAAAAATTTTCAAATTTTTCATTTTTCAAGTGTAAAATTGAGAATTAGTATTTATTTTAGCCTAACCAGACATCTTTAGTCAACTATTTAGCCCCTATTTGGCCCCATACCTCAATTCCTGGTTACGACATTCCCCTAGACTACTAATTCTCAAAAAATTATCCAATTTTCAAGTTTAAAAATAATAGAAATCCTGAAAATGCAAATTCTGAAATGTTTGAAATGAATAAATCGATATAAAATATATATAAGAGTTATTATACATTGAAGATTGGATATTAATTACTTGACTCTTGCAGATAAAATCATATTAAAATTACTTTAACAATGAAATCTTTTATTAATGCAATAAGAATTTTAATAGAATAAACTTTCGCTCAAATTGGGAATCATTTTGCATTGAATTGAAACTTAAAATTCATTATTGCATACAGGGCTCAATTTGTTGGGGATATTAAGACATGTTTTCGACATTTCGAAGTGTAGCAGAGGCTTGATTTGGATGGAGTGTTGATTGCGTCTGTTGACTATCAATAGAGTTGATTATTTAATGATTTTTTTCTAAAGTCAAGCCTCATGTGAATGCAAAGAGACTCTACTTTAAAAGCTATATTGACGAACGAACTCAAATTCAAGTTTAAGCTTAAACACTAATCTCTAAATACAAAATATTGTAACAACTCTTAGATTAAAAATATCTTCAACACTGAAAATTATTCGTAATTAATTAAAAAAATTAATCCATTAAATGAAAATATAGTTTATATATGAAATTTAAGTGATGTAAAAACTTACATAACATATTATTACAAGAATTATTATTTGATTTAAAAGACATCCGTAGTATAAAAATATTTCGGTTCGCTTCTGGTGATTAAAAATCCGCAATATTAGTAGCTATTAATGTGAACTTCAAAACAGGCTTTGCTTTCCTTAGTCTCATGATTTTTAAAGATTGTAATTAAATCTAAAGAAAAGTTGAACTAAAGCAGAACATTTATCAAAATTTCAAACCAAATTTAGTGACTAATCCAAATAATTTCACAGTAAAAATCAAAACTCATTGAAGATTGTTTTTGTTCACCTGCATGTTTAGTGTTCTTATGGCCCGCAGTAGACGTATAATAATGTCCCAAAGCTTTAAAAAAAAGTTGGAACACTACTGCCTGACAACATAGAAAGAACGTGAAACTTACAAGTCTTATTCCTATACAAGATATGGTTCCCTAATTTGATTCAAAGTTTTGAAGGTCACTCACCTTTGAAGTTCTCAGGTTTCCAAAGGTCTAGCAGAGTATCCTAAAGGTAGAAACAGTTTAAAATTCTAGAATCATTCACAAACTCAAAAAACAGCTTTTTTAAAACCAAAATAATTATTTTATTTTTCAGTCTATTAGTGTATTTCGTCAATCTTTTTGATCATTAAATTATGCAACTATTAATACAGGTATATAAAAGTTCCAAACATTATACATGTAAAGTCTTTTATATAAAAAATGAGCAGACATAACACGGATAATATATGTTTATAAACTATTTCATTTGATTATCAATATAAAAATATGTTCACCATATTTTTCAAATTTAAAAAGTTTATTAATGTGTAAACTTTGCTTGTTTTCAAACTTATTTATTAAACTTATAGTCAAATATTTTCAACGTATAACCATTTATTTTGGTGGAGAGGGCTATCATTTATACCTTTGCGTAACTTGTCTGTATCCTGGAGTCATTTTTTCGGAAATTCCAATTTCTTCCCTAAAAATTATCGAAATTAACACCGAAATCAAGAAAGAGTAACAAAATTTTAAATATCAGGAATTTGAGTGTTATGTTTTTGAATAGTTTTTGTTTGTAAAGTAAGCTATAATAATGAGTAAAGCCAATTATCAGAATTTAAGTTAAGATTTACTGTGGGAAAAGACAAGCGTTGAGATTGAAAAGTTTAATAAACAGAAAAATGTAGACTTTTCAGTACCACATATTAAATTAGTGAATGCATTTTCATTTTGCACTATGCATTTTCTACTTGTTTACTGCTTGGATGTGCTGCAAAGTATGGCTCACTATAGTTGACACATTATGACTTGAGAATATTACTAATTAATCTGCGGAACAACAATATGTAGTATTTTACTGGGAATGTCATATATTTGCCTTTATTTTGGCCAAATGTGTACAAAAACAGGAAAATATTCATAAAATATGAATTGCACTGAAATTGGTATAAAGATTATAATTGTTTCTTAGCACTTATTTTAATAAGACTGTACTGTACATACAAGTTGCAAATTGTGCTAAAATGTAATCTCATGCTAAAAATGCAAAATTTTTAAGTAATTAATAGGGAATTAATTGATATTAAAGGCACAAATCTAATCAAAAAATAGTGTTAACAGAGCTAATTCATATTTGACTTGAGATTTCAACATTTATTCTAAACATTCGTATTTACTTGAACATAATATGAACTATTTATTAACAATAATACAAATAACAATCACCACAATCGGAATCTTCGGTAGAGAAAATTTATTACAAGAAAACCAGAAATTTCAAAAATCAAAGGAGAATCGTAACTAAAACTGGTATTAGGTCTCGAGTCTCTTTCGAGTCTTGATAAACTTGTATTTTTGAATAAAATTAAATCAAATGAAAAAAAGTAGATTCAAGTTTATTAATGCTAATCATTGATTCGGAAGGAATTTGATTTTTGATAGAAATGTTTGAAAATATTCTATGAAACTAAAAATATTCGTTCACAGAACCAAAAGGGTATAACAATCAAATATATAAGTTATTAATCAATTTTTCGGAAGTCACTATTATTGATGCCTATAAACACGAATAGAAAAAGTGTTTGCTTGTGAGAACTGACAAACATTCAAAACCCGGTTAGAGTGGTTGAGGTGTTCTGG
>JAQFZT010000123.1:0-39152 GCA_034696325.1 Camisiidae sp. | reverse complement strand
TAATTTTAGTAAATACTGAATTGAATTTCCAATATTTTCATGTATTTGAAACTTATTAAAGCCATGTAAGCAAATATTTTGCTTTTCAAACCCAACCATAATATTGTGATCGCACAGATTTTCATGACAAAGAACTAAAATAAGCGAAATGTGAAGAATTCAGAGGAAAGTTATTTCACGAATTTCACCGTTGATTAAGAAACCTAAAACTTTTGCAATGATCCCATAGTCTGACTGCCTATCATGAAGTGAAATCTAAATTTTACAGAATTGAGATAAATTTGACATTTTTAGCTTTCTTAAAAGTCATTGTACTAAAGAAATCATTGTCATTGCCTATTATTTTCACTTACAATGAATTGACACTCTTATTCTCACACTTCGCTATTTGGCATTAATTCAGAGATCACATCAACCATTTTTGTCACCTTTAACTAAGACTACAATACAATGACAATAATACAAAACACCTCTCAATATGTTTTTCAAGTGCAATGTTAGGTTCACATAATAGATATTTTTGTTTTACAAATCTTTCAATAAGTTCTAGTCTTTGATAAATTTAGTTATTTTCAAGACTCAAATCTTTTTCTAAATCAACATTAGAGTCTAGGACTACAGTTCCAAATATAGGGTTCTATTTCTTGGATAATTACATAAAAACTATTTCAGTGGTGGAAAATGTAATCAGATTTATTAGAAAAATCACTTAAATTCAAATTTTTGTTGTGACAGAAATAATAAAGTGCTCTAAAAGTTAATGAATTTCTTTACTGTCAAATATATTATTTATTTATTTGAAATGATTCGTAATTTCTCAACCGTTAGAAGTGATTTTTTTAACACAGAGTCAGCTAAAAATTGGTGAGATCTGAATTTGCACTTTTAGTTTTCATTTAAAAAAGTCTCACTCTATTAAGAGCTACACTGGAATTATAATTAAACTTATGATGTTTTTAATTAGTAAAGTATTCACTATTCACAAACTTTTCTATTTCATAGTATTCAACAGTTGATTCATATTGAATGTGTAATCGTTTATTTTGGAATAGAAAGTATTTATTTTTTTGTACGGGCTAGAAATTGATGATTTAACTTAAAAAGTGCACAAGTTTTCTCTTGAAACAAGAAAAAGGCTCACGAGTAATATTTATTTTGAATTTATAACTGAGTAATGAATGTTTTGATTTTAGATTTTCATTCAATCAACTCTCATAAAAGTTATGATGAGTTAATTAATAGTAATTCATATCTATTTTCTATTTAAACTTTTGATTACTTGTTTTTGTTTTGTTTGAAAGAATTCTTAAAAAGTTTGAACATTGACTCAAGTTTTTGAATGGGGTTTCTTTCAAGTCTTTCTTATATTATGTGAAGACAAAAATTGTGTACTTTTCAAGTTTTCATCAATTAATGAAATAACGGAGAATATAATCAAATATTTAATATGACTTTTAAAGAATTGATTCGAAATTTATTTATAATATTTCCTAAAATTAATTGTTTATTATAGATCTGGTAATAATAATTGTAAAATTGATGATAATTTACTCTTCTAACTTAACTCAAAGTTAAGGCTAAACTTAAACTAAACTTTTTTATATGAATTATTGCTATGATTACAACATATTAGTTCGCTCTCCAACATCTCCATTAGCCATATGAGTAACGAATTCATTTCTTTCGATTCGTTTTCCAATCTCTGCGACAATGTCTTGCATTATAATTGGGTCAATATTTTTGGCCAATAAATACAAAACAAAGAAGTCGCCGATATTTCCGTGTTTGCAAATGACATCCAAGTATTTGGAATTAGAAAAACGGCACCGAGTTTTCAATATACGTGATCTTATACTGATTGAAAAAAATATGAATAATCTTGAAATGATGACTAAACATGTAATGATGGATAGTATGACGAACCAAAACCATACAAAGATATAAATTTTTTCGTTCACAACATTGAGTGGCAGAAGACAGAGCGCGTCTTTCTTTTGAACATCGCCTGAAGACCCGTAGAAATGAAACGTGCATTTTGTCATTCTTGGAAATATATAAACCATTGGATCAGTTCGATGTTTAACATCTTTTTGTGTATATTTAATTACATTTAAACCATAAGACATAAACTCTCCGTCAAAAAACTTATCGGTTAAATACATTTGTCCGACAATATTAATGAGACACAAGATTTCACAAAAGAAATATTTGAAGGCGTAATAATGATGAAGCTTTAGATGACGATAAAGGTATTCAATTAAAAGTTTTTTCTTATAACCTCGTTCTTCATCAGCAAGAATTGCGATTTGCATTCCCATTGTTATTGATTTCATGAGTCCCCCCTCCCATACTTTCCACAAATAATATGGTACATAAAATAGCACTCCTTGAATGAATAGTACAAAACAAACCCATTGATAATATGCGTAATATTTACGATCGAAAGGAGATATATTTCGAGAATTGTCAACACCTGGATGTGGCACTTCTACGCCAACTTTCTTGTTAAATGCCGACGGAATTAAGAATGTTTGTGAGATCCAGCAGTATCTGATCGTTATTCATAAAAAATCATTCATTTTATTCATCAAGTAGTAAAACACTTATTAATTGAAAGATTATTTTTCGTCACTTAAGAGTTAACGCTTTTCAATTCAAAGATTTACTTACGTGTTAATCATAGAGGGAGGAATCGTTTCAGTTTCAATTAAACAATCAATTGGCTGACCGACTGAAATATAGCGAAAGGATCAATTAAAATTTAATAAATTCAACAAATTCTATTCAATAAATCTATCTTCAATTCATTACTGATTACTGTGAAATAGTTTGAGGGCTCAAAATTCACATACAGTAAGGTAAAAATCAACGATAACTTTACGATATAATTCAAATATTGTATTATGACTTCAGTTAATTCTTAAATTTTGAGAATAAGTTACTAAAAGCTAATAAGTTAGTGCGAAGAGAAAGGTATATATAGGGTGTTTCAGCCGAATACGAGGATTTGAAACTGTAATAACTTTTTTATTATTTAACCGAAAATCAAAAATTATCCACCAAATTAAAGAGAAATAATGAATTTTTATTATGTGTTGAGTTTTTTACCATTTCTATCGACGAAGATACCTATTCGTCAACGGGAAGATTGAAAGTTAATTTTCAGTAAATTCATTAAAATTCAATACATTGTTATAACTCCACGTGAGACTGCAATACTGTGCAAAATAAGTGATTGCATGCATAACAAGTGATCTTTAGGCGAAGAATAGATGTCTGTACCTGATAAAATGGTCATTTTCTTGACATATAATAAAAATTTCATCATTTCTCTTTAATATGGTGTATAATTTTTGATTTTCGGTTAAATAATAAAATAGTTATTAGAGTTTCAAATCCTCGTATTCGGCTGAAACACCCTATATATATATATATAAATTATTAGCCATAGCAAAGTTAGATGACTCAATACTAAGTTACTCTGTCGAAAAACTTGTAGACTCTCGATTCTGTGTGGTAACAGTAAGAATTGATAGGAAGTGTTATTCAAATCTTATTAATAGAAAACATAGCACCAGAACTTTTATAATTATTTCTAAATTAAGTTTCAACTCTTCAATAAGTAAAACTGTTATAACGGTATGAAAGACGGTAGGAATATGTATGAAAGAAGTTCTCCAATTTCAGAACACTGTTGCAGTCAAACATTTATATAATATATTGGAATAATGCGAAAATAATAAAAAGAGTTATGACAACTATTACGAACCAAAATTATAAGAAGCATTAATAATTCGTGGTTATGAAGAAACGTAATAAATTATACAAATGTTTTTATATTAACAATATTTGGTCGACTTTAATTGAAAAGCGTGCATAACATCAAGTTTCGATTGTTATGATTATAATTTAAAAGTTAATTTTCAGTCATTTATCATCCCTGAGAAGAAATCGAAAGCATTCGGATTATAAGATATAATAAATAAAAATTGACACTAAAAGAAGATATAAAACAACTTTGAATTATAACTTACTGAAACTTTGGTGCATCATTTGAAACAATATTAGAAAACAAATGGATATATTGGGAAAGCTTGCATATCATTGTTAGAGATGATGCTCACACTCAAGTTTAGCTCAAGCCAAATCATAATGCAAAAGCTCAAGTTTTTTGCTGAGCATTTTCTAAATTTACAATTCAAATGCTTTAACTTAGTTGAGTCAATCTAAAGCTCTTGCTTTCCATAAATATAATATTGCTGTTGTAATAGTTTTAATCAGTAATAATTAGTAGTATTTGAATTTGATTGAAAAATATGATCTTAAAACTGAATTGAATGTCAAGTGGAAATATGTATGAAAAGTGATATACCGTATTGTCGTGCTGTTAACACAGCAGAAAATGCAATCAAAATAATTGAGGTCAAAAGCCAATGAAGACGAAAAACTGCGTTATCGATATGTACTGATCTTCTCTTTACAATTCGCTTAAGACCAGAGAATAAGTCCAACATTATCACTGATCACAACAAATAAACTACAATAAACGGTTAAGAATATTCAATAACCATTTCAATGAATGATATAATCAGTTTATAATTATTAAACAATATTTTTAGTTATAATATTGAAAAACGAAGAGATCCATAAAACAGCTTCAATAACAAAAACAATTGATAACCCAAATTGTATGACGAAGTTTTAGTTAAATTCTTCACAATCATTGTTTCACTAAAAAGTTTGCTACTCATCATTCGTCTGTCAATTTTTATAATGTATCGGTTGCGCAACAATTAAATAATTCGTAAAAAGCTGTAAAACAAAATGGGCTTAAATAAAAAGCGAACTGAATTGCTATTTATGCTGTTAATGCACATAATAATAACTTTAATAACTTTTTTAGTCATATATTATTTGTGACTTTTAGACAGGAAGAACTTAAGAAAACAAGAAAATGAATTGCTTCCTGTTATTTGAAATAAAAGGTAATTTGGGTGTGAATCACTTGATTTACTTATTGACACCCTCTCTATATTTCAACATTAGTTGCAATTAAACAAAAACACCAATAAATAGGACTCGATGTCACATATTTGGACAATTGTGATGCTGAGGCTCTCATTGGAAACCAGTTCTTCATAAACAATATGTTTATTATGAGAAAAATAATTATGTTGTTTAAACAATACTGCAATTACTTGTAAATATTTTGCTTTATTTAATTTCGGTAATCCTTAATACCCTTGGAATGAAAATCATTGAAATAATCAGCTGTTCATTATTTGATGACTTTTCTCACATTTTCGCCTAAACTGGAGTCGACAAGTCTATCACACGATTTATTGCCAAACTTGTTACTAACCATCAATTTTAATAGTTCTTTTTCTTAATTAATTGTCGAATCCATTCATAATTCATTGCATTTCCTTTTAGCAAGTTTTTAGAGTCAATCATAAAATTAGGTTTTAAATACTTTTCCTGTAAATAAAAATGATGTGATATTGTATTAACTTTAGCTTCAATTATTGCGTTTCAAAGTTTGTCAAAAATTTACTTTTCAAAATAATTAGTTTATTTGAAAGTCAAAATTCAATTGAAGCATAAGAAACAACAAATCAATTGATTCGGTGTTGAGTGAGTTAAAAATTAATTCTTAGTAAAAATTCATTCGAAGTAAGTCTTCAGGTTTTCATTTTAAAACATTTGATTCAAAATAAAATATTATACTAGACAAGTCAATCAAATTTGAAAGTTTGCTTATATTCTGATTGTATTCTAACTTAAGGTTTATTTTGTTAAGACAAATATTTAACTTTTACTTACTTTAACACTTTTACTTTTTTCGTATAAATTCAACAAAAAAGACTCACACGTGAAAAATTGAATTCTAAGCATTTTAAGTGAGATTATTTTCTACTAAAATAATGTTATAGTGAAATACACTTTACAAATATAATAGTTTGAGTTGAGTTCAAAAATACTTTTTCGAGGAGAGCAACGCCCGCATAACAAACTTTTAATAACTTATCGTTCAAATAAGAATTCTTTTTGAAACATGCCTTCTGAAAAAATAAAACTTATTTTATTACAACTAATATATCGTTTAAAATAATAAAATTATCACATTTCAGAACCAAAAACTAGTACTAGAACAACATATTATAATATCAACATTTATAAACTCATGAGAAAAATTCATTTTTTCTAGACTAACAGTAACTTTATATAATCACAAAATTGATCCGAGTCTTTGTGTCTATTGCTTAAAATGACAAACATTTGTTTATAACTTATATCTTGAAAACTGACATAATACAAGTTTTGAAAAACTTTGACATTTCCTTATTGAGTACTTATTGGTTCCTTAAACTTAATGAGCGCTAATGATTACTTCAATAATAGATTAATGATTAATAAGGCGGTTGTTATTAGATGGAATATAGTTTGATTTATGGAATATCTCATAACTATTTTAAGATTTGAGAACCTAAGAAACTGACTTATGGGTGAGGCATTTGAACCGAAGGCACAAAACACAATATCCTCTTCCGAACTAGAAAACAAAACTTTTGAGACCCCATTTATCTTACAATAAACTTCAAATAATCTCTTTCATGAAAAGATGCTCTTTCCAAAATCCAGCATTTCTATCATTACTATCAGTACAGTATAATAAACTTTTTAGTTGATTCACTCATTAATAAACTATAGATGAAATATAAACCAAAAAACTATTTTAAACTTTCTGGAATCCCAATGGAATATATTAATGATATTAGGAATTGTTTCAATTTTAGGAATAAAAGCCTATCAAAATACTCTTTATAACTAAATGCCTTCGGTTCAAATGCCATGAACCTCACATCTGAGAAGAGATATTTATAGATACCGTTTAAGTTTAAATAGAAATATCAAATTCATACAAAAGCTTCCATGAGTTTGACTCAGACCTCTGCAGGACCTCAAATTGCAAATTATAAAAATATCTAAACCCGTCTCATTTAAAAGGCAATCATTTTGGAAAATTGAATTTATTTTTCTAGTTTTTAATTTTTTTGCTAAACTTTTCTAATGTTATGTTCATTATAGAAGTCTGAGTTCGAATAGGATATTGAATTTCAATTTATAAGACATAAGTGGATAAAACCCGAAACAAATGAAATTACATTCATCAATAATATGAAAAATCATTTAAAAAAAAATTTTGTTAGATATGTTTGATTCTGATTTAATGCTGTTGAGCAAAACTTACTACTAGTGAACCAAACTTCCAATTATTAGCCACTCATTCATTACAACTCAATTATAACGTTAGACATTCAATATTTTGGTCAATCGAAAATTCTTTGGATAATAAAGTGTCTCAATAACTTGCAATTAACAATTAATAAAGTCGTGTTTTTAAAATATTATAAATGTTGGATATGAGCACCTCCACAACCAAACAATAATCGAAACTTAAATTTAAGTTACTTTAATTCACATTTAATTCAAACTCAGTTCTTGAGCAATTGAAAAGCTAAGAATTTTTTTTCAAAACACGACTTTATTCATTATTAATTCCAAGTTATTGACACTGTATTTAAGTTAATATAAAATAGCTTTCGACTAATAATTGACTATTAATGAGTAATTGAATTAATTTTCTCGATAACTAATTGAGCGATTTTATTGGTGGACTCCGTTTGCATGACAAATGCATGATTCATGTCTTTGAGACATAATCTGATATCAACATCAGGATATAAGTTAGCGATACGTTCAGCGAACTCAATCGGACACCACTGGTCTTTCTCTCCATAAAGAAATGTTAATCTTTTCTTGTTTTGATCGATGGCTTCTGTATTCAATTCCTTAACCTTTTGGAATAAATTCAAACATTAAAACTTCAATCATTTGAATATAATTTGAATTTTATTCAATAGAAATGAATTTTTTTGCGAACCGTTTGGAATTCAATTAAACTCATGTGTATTAAAGCCTTTAAACAGTTTGGATTTAACAAATTAGTGGCAGCTTTTAGTACACATTCAGGTGGAGACAGCTTTTGGTGACCATTATATGTTTGAGTGGCAAACATTACTAACTTTTGTTTCCATTCATCGCTCAAATATTGTAAACAATACGATAGTCCCAAAAGTGGATATTTAAGCCATTGAAACAAAAAAGTGTATTTTCTGCCTTCACTCGTGTCACCGATTGATTCAATTGTTGGAAAGATAAGGATTGAATGCAAAACCTTCAGAAAGAACAGTCATCAAAGCTTTTAATACAAATTATTAATTGATTTACTTTTGAAGCAATATTTGTCGAGCGGTTCAGTATTTCTAAAATAATGTAACAGCCGATTGAATGTCCGATTAGTATAAGCTTAGAATCAGAGGAAATCAATTGCTCAATGAATGCCATTTTATGATATATTTGTCCCTCAAGTGAATACAAATCACTGTTTTCTATAAACAAATAATTGAATTGAACCAAACATTTGATGAATTGAAGGAATACCTGATATTTGAGGAACGTTTAGACCATTGGGAGGAATGTTATGTCCGGCATGTGATAAACCGATTACTTCTAAATTTGTCTGTTTATTAATAATTGACAAGAAATCACGATAATATCCGATTTCTCCCGGATTTCCTTTTAATATATTTCGATTCGAATTAAATTTTATTTAATTAAAAAAATGATTAATAGATTAGAAAATGATTACAAACCAGATATCATTAAAACAATGACTGAATCGTTTGCATTACAATTATTAATAAGTGATTGTTTTGGTGCCAATTGAATGACATGAGTGGGCACTGAATTGATTTCAATGAATTCATTACTAAAACACTTGACTTTTTCCTTATTTTGCATTTTAAACAAAACTTAGAAATCAAAACAATATATATCTAACCGAAAAATAAAAATAAATGATGTCTCAATTTACGTAGAAGAATGTATTTTTTGTTTAGTTGTTAAAAGTATTGATAAATGAATTAAAAATGTGTTTTCATATCTAAAATATAGCGCTAATATTTAATATTATGATTACGAAACGCATTGACTAGAATTTAAATTTAAAACATTGACTACACTGTCTAGCATTATAGATGACGTCATTTCAAACAAATCACAGCTTGAGAGTAACTGTTGCGTAATATGATGCAAGTGCTCTCTCAATACTTCAAATGAATTGCATCTAAATGTTAGCACATTCTCACTATAATTTTACTTAAACAGGATATCATATGTTTTTGCCAAAAGATACCAAGAGCTTATCTATCCATAGATTCATAACAATGGATTCCAAAAATGGACTTACACATATTTAATGGTAGGCTTTATACAGTATACACGGTTAATTGCTCCTTATGGGAGCCAAAACCTATGCAAATTTTAGGTTAGATTAGGTTAAGTTGTGTTCAAAAGAAAAGCGCAGTTTCATTAAAATATATACGCAATTGCAATACACCTTAAAGTCTTTATAATATAAAAAGATGTCTTACACTGAAGTATACATTTTATTTTAAGCAAATTTGGGCTTTTCTTTTGGACACGTCTGTACATCCACATATGATCAATCGAAAGATTACAAATATAATTTCCATTGGCAATTTGTATAACCTTCAAACAAATTAATTCCATTTGATTTTTTTGTTGTTGAAGAATATATAATTGAAGGATTGCTGTATTCTCAAATGCAAATATTATCTACAATCTTTTAAATGGTTTACTTTTTAAGGACATAATCCAAATCCTTTAGGGAGTTCCAGACACCCAACATCAAGTGTGATACATCGTTGGATTCAGTTTGTCAAGACAAGTTGATTGATGCTATACTTGACCCGATTCTGACCACTTCTAGCCAATTCTGACCAACTCTCGACGGGTCTGGCCAATCACCAAAAAATTCATCCGATGAGCTCTCTTATCAATTTTTCCGAGTCTCATTGATTAATTTTTTTGGTGATTAGCCACACCCGTCGTCAGAAGTGGTTAGACTCGGGTAAAGTGTGGCACAATCAACTTGTATTGACAAACTGAACGGAAATGTATCACACTTCATGGTATCAGGCAGAGTTTTCTTAGGTGAGTAGCTCATAGGTGGGTGTCATGGCGGCAAATCTTGAAAATTCGAGGTAGGAGGGTATACCTTGTAAACTCATCGGATTTGATAGACAATATTTCCACTAAAAAATTTTCCCGCCTATCATTTTTTCGAAAAAAAAATTCCCTTTGTTATTTTTTATCAAAAAGAATTCTATACTGTGTTTATATGCCAATTATCATGAATTTGATTAAACTTCAACTAAATATTGAGACATTTTCTACTCTAATCTTTTAAAATGGAAATAAACTCTGAATTTTAAAAAGAAAAAATTTACATATTCGAAAGTTCTCACTTACATTGAAAGTGATTCCAAATAAGATCTGTAGCAGACAGTTTTGTCTAAAATATATATTATAAATAATACTTTTGCCTTATGCAATAGAAGGAATGTTTGAAAATTTACAAATCTAGCATTCATAAAAATGATCAGTAATTTCGCAGTTATTATAACAGATTTTAAAATTTTTCAATAAATTAAAGTATAAATCTTAAAACTTTGGATATGATGATTTTCTCCTAAACTTGTAAAAAATGTAAAGAGGGGACCAAGGTAAACTTTTTCAGATTTTGAAATTCATGGTAGGGGGTACACCCACCCTACATCCCCCTTAGTTTTGTCTGGTATGAGGAACCCCCTATATCCAACTTCGTACTACCCTGAGAATCAGTTTTTAACCGATAAGATGAAGGTTAAAGGTTAAAGGATAAAATGAAGGGGTGACCTCAGATAAGGTTGAGTCAATAATAAACTTTGTTCTACTCGTCGAGATTTTTCATTTGATATATGTCTTTGGGGGTCTCGGGGACCCCATAGGATTTGGATCATGTCCTTTATAAATTGTTCACAAATATTCAATACTAAAAGTGAATGGAGTACAGTTCAAATTTTAAAAATTATTCACTCATTTCTTATCGCAACATAAATTATTGATGACATGAAATCATAATTAGTTGCTTCCATTAATTCATTTTTTGTTAAATTGCATTTAAATTCATAGGTTGTGAGGAATGAAATATATTGCAAAAGTTGCAAAAATAATGAATAACAAAATATACAACTTTTAGCAATTAGTAAATGAGTTTATTGTGTAAATTTTGGGAGAGTTTACAAATATTTGAAAATGTATATCATATACAATATTATGTATAAATTTTATGAAAAAATTATTGCTCTTCAGGAATACACAAAAATAAGGCCACATTTAGGGCAATAAATTTCAATTGTATTGATATACAAGGTATTGGTCCACATTTGAGAGTAAATCAATCAAAATTGATAGTTAAGACCAAATGATTTTTTTGAATCAGTTCTCACAACATTTATGATATACATATGGAAAGTAAACTAATAAGAAATAGAAAACCCTTTTCATATAATAATAAGGTTTAAATTAGTCCAAAAGATTCTATAAATAATAAAAATCAAGTTTTGCAAAATCAAAAATTCAGTGAATAGATAGAAAAAAGTATTAAAAATTGAAAATAGATTTCCCTAAAAAAGTCATATGAATGACCTTAAGACTTATGGCAGTGACAGTTTTGCATTCTTGACATTAAGTTATAACATCTTATAATAGTTATAAGTTATAACATCTTATAATAGTTATATGTTATAACTTATAACTCATATTTTATGTCTTAAGTAAGAGTATTAGAGTATTGATCCCTCAAACACTTTACAATAAATGTCCAAAACTGGTAAAATGTTTATAACAGAAGTTTGTCAATGAATATTATTTTAAAATATTTTTGTGGTTATCGTTGGCAAAGTTTGATTGATAGTTTTGCATCAAATTTGAAGAAAAGACTAAAATATATAATTCGGATTAGAGTCCATTCGCCCCCTTCCCGTCTAATCTTCTATAGAGATCTAGAACTAAGTCCTTGAAATTCATTGGATCCAAATTCTTTGACAGTAAATCAAGTATAAACCAATCGCCGATTTGGCATTGGTTTAAAATATTATAGAGTGCTTCACGATTTCCAATACATCGCGATTGTGTTGCGAGAACACGAACTCGTGGCACAAAAATTGTAACCGCACGATATACCAGAGCTATGAAACTGACTGCACCCAAAAAGTAGAACCAAAACCACAAAAATATATAGATCTTTTCATTGATAATATTAATTGGAAGAATACACATGGCGTCATGTTTCTGCACATCTCCTGAAGAACCGTATCGATGGAAAGTACATTTCGTCAGACGTGGGAAGACTTTAATCTAATGTAAACAGATTGAGACAAATTTTTTGATTAAAATTCAAATTTGAGTCAAGTTATTGTCCTATTAATCATACCATTGGGTCATATCTGACAGACCAGTCCCATTCTGAAAAGGTGAGTACTTCCCAGCCATAATTACTGAACTCTCCGCCTAAAAACCTATCCATTAATAGCATCTGAAGTATAACATTGAGAAAGTTGAGCACTTCTGTCATCGCATACATATTAAACATAGTATTGTGATTATTGAGATTTTTGTGCAGGTATTCCACTAAAAGCGCGCGATTATTGATCTTAACGTCTTCAGTATTAATGGGATGATTGAGACCCAGCATTAGGCTCTTGACACGTCCGGCTTCCATAGCTTTCCATAAGTATCGCGGAATGTAAAACAAAAGCGCTTGAAAGAAGAGTACAAAACAAACCCATTGGTAATACGCGTGATATACTCTTTTCTCATTTGGTGTTGTTTTGTCTACTCCAGGATACGGAACTTCATCGCCAACATTTTTTTTCCACGCATTTTCAATACTAAACGTTGTGTGAATCCAACAATAAGTATCTGTTGACAAACAATAAAATATTTTAAAAATATATACAGAAGTGTTTTTCAAGACCAGATTCTTAAATTGAACCGAAATCTAGAGAACCTTAAACTTGCATTTTGCAAATCATTCACAATAATAAACAATAGAAATTAGTCAATAAAATAAATTAAAATACAAACCGAGAAGATTTGTTGGGATGTCATCTCTTGATATGCAATCAATTGGATCTCCAAAGTATTGACGAGCTTTAAAAATATGATTAAATTAATTGATTGTTCGTTAAGTAAATATTTATATAACAAAGACATACCCGTAACCATTAAACTGCAAGCAAGCAATATAACAACAGTTGCCTTATAGTGAAGACGGTATATGTGGTTATCGATGACACAAGAGCTGGGTCTTATGAATTGCTTAAGACTTACGAATAATGGAAACATTCTTTATTGCTTTCTTGATCTTCAAAATAGTCAAAACAAAATAAGAAAAACGACTCAAACGGCTATTCAATTTCAGTTAATAAGTTCTTAAAGTGATTTAAAGTTTAAGCAATAGATTAAAGAGAAGCAAAACTATTTCTTTGGTTTAGTTCTCGTTTGTCTACAAGTATAAAGTAATGGTTGAGGGCGTGGGTCAGGACAGGACAGCACAGTTTGAGCCACAGTTGAGCGCACAGTAGGTCTACTGTAGGCACTAATAAATAGCTTTATTTTCGATCCAAACTTCCAAACCGAATAACTTTGAGTGTGAGAGAGGGCTCACATTCATCTCATGGTCTCTCTTTCTCTCTCTCTTTCTCTCTCTCTGTCTTTCCCCTCAGGTCTAGTCTTGAGTCTCACTCGCTTTCTCCCAAACATACAAATGAAGGGTCGTCTCACAGACCAATCAAACCAGTACTTGTGCTCTCCCTTTGGGGCACATTTTCACAGATTTCACATAAGTTGCTCATAAGATCAGTGCACTCTTAGTCTATGATAATTTTAGCATAAGTCAAACCATGACTTATAGCCATACTTTTCACTCAACAAATAAAATACAATATTTTGTTCGAACCCTTTCTTGAGAGACTGACAGTAACCCAAAAACACAAAACCACACTTTCTCAGAGAAGCTTTACTTTTCAAGTGTTAGTTTGAGCCCAAATATTTCGATCCGTGTTTCTAGTCATGCTCTGTCATCATTCAAGGTTTTGTTGCCATGACTTAAGAGCAGATTAAATAAATTTTTATAATTGAAAGGAAATATTTTACAAATTTTGCTTTTATTATAAATAGTAAATAATAATTTTTCTACAATTGGCGAAATACTCGCATAACATTATTTTGATAAATAATGTTATAAACAGTAGCTGTAATTTATTTATTGTTGTAATAAAAATATCTCAATGTGTGCTATTTATGAACTTATCTGCGAGCTCTCAACGGAAAGTTCTCTTCCGATTCCCTCTAATTTTTTTGCAGTAAAACCTCTTCGAATAGAACTATTGATGAAACTTTTTACTGAGATTTCATCAGAAAATTGTAGTTTCAGTCATTGGTGAAGCAGTTAATCAATGAGAATATTTGAATTATAATATAATATAAAAGCAAAGTTACAAACTATGTAATAACTAATAACCAGTTCTTTTATGATTTTATGATTAAATTTAGAAAAAACAATAGACCATCATGTATAAGGAAGCACTGTATTGAAGATTTTAAATCCAGATTTTAGTTTATCGAACTTTAAAGTTAGACAAATATTCACCTTAACATAGTTTGTGCCAAAATTTTTTGAGTTTGAGTTCCATTTTTGAACATTAATTTAACAAAAGCACATCAGATAAACTTCTGTCAACACGAATTCAATTTCTTATTTAGAACTTTTAAAAATATTTCGATAGACTTGAGAAATGAATTACAAATTGATTCCAATCAGTAGTTAAAGTCATACATTTTCTAATGAAACCAATAATAGATTTCTAATCATTAGAGATAAGAAACTAATCGTTTAAAATAGAGTCAAAACTGTATTAAAAGTAACCTAAAATTCTTTAAATTACAATCGAATAAATCTTTTTTTGCTGCAATTTTATTGTTTGGATTGAGTTTCAAATGAATCAATTTTGTGAATATATTAGTGTTTCAAACATGAAATATATTTAGAAATAATTTGTTAAATAATATTTTAGAAATCACTGGAATTTATGATCGTTTTCCTTGAGAATCATCATTTGAATTATTTTTTGTGAGATTTGATTGACTGATGATTGAAATAAAAATGAATTGAAAAGAAATGATTGTATTGAAATTTGAAGGAATTGAGCTTGTCTAAATCAGTTATATAATCGACCAATTAAGTGACACCTATTGATTGAACTTCAATTCAAAATGTTGTCTATTAGTGTGGAAATACAATTTTTAAAGAAAAAAGTTTAGATCTTATAAAGAATCTCATTATTTAACAGGCATTTAAAAAAAATATTTCTTAAAAATTAATTAGAGGGATGGCATAAAACTACGGAAATAGTTAGAAGTTTAATGCGATGACTCATAGATGGCTTGACTTATTTTATAAAATGTTTTTCCCAAACAATTTGCTTTCAAAAGGATTCATTCACATTATGTTGCAATACAATTGTTGAGTTAAATAAGTTCAAAAAATGTTAGGTTAGACAGAAAGATTGCTTTTATACAGTCACTAAATTGCAGGGTCTTATTGTAATGAATGTGCACAACCGCTACTATTATGTCACTCATAATTGAATTTCACTTTTGTATAGCTTTTAATGAAAGGCCAAAATTAAATATTACATTTCCTCTCAAAAAAGGTTACAATTGATATAAACTTTTTCCTTCGTTTTAATAATAGTTGTCCACCTTTTCCTTCAATATATTTCGTTTATTGAATTAATTTGATATTTATTCAATTTGATTAAATTTTTCAATTTTTAAGTTCTGATATCAGAAACTTTATTTTGAACCCATTTCTGAAACTTTTATTCAACTAAATTTATTTGATTGAGTTTTAATCGATAGTATGTTTGAAGAATTTTTCATAAATTTTAATAAAATATATCAACCAATTTCCACAAAAAACAACAATTTTGAACTAAAGTAATCTTCGATTTAAGTGTGAAGTTTATTAAGAGGAAAGTAAAAAATTCATACCTTTGGAAAGTGATGTAATATTTATTCGAAGTCACATCAAAAGTCTTTCGGATGGAATCTTTTGTATTGAAGCTTTTATTAAGAAAACTTTGTATTTATCTTATTTACTCACAATCGACATTAATCAGTCGTTGAAATTTTGAACTTATTTAATTAAATTTACAGGATTAAATAATCTCATATTTTACAGCAATGAATAAATTGTTAAGTATGAGCGAAAAAATAAGCTCAGTCTATAAAAAAAAATTGGTAACAGTTGACGACAATGTTAGGAAAATAAGCGATACAGGGAAATTAGGAGAAAGCTAAGTGGAACTGACAAATTTTATGCGAAATTTTATTCATAAATTGAATTACAAAATATAGCAATGCTTCAAATTGTGTACAGATAAACATGTTTTGCTGCTTATTTAAAACTTTAAATTTTACCTATAATTCGTGAATAGTTCTCAGAAAATATATTACTAGGAGTTATTGGTTTCTCAGAAATATAATCTCTCTCAACTAGGGTTGGAAAAGATACATTTGATGTAAATTTACAACCAGTCAAGTTATGTATCCATCATTCCGAAAATAATACAGGAAAAAATAATTCAAATACTCATTACTACTCAATTACAACTCATTAACATTTAAACAGTTTCTCACATATTCCATCTGAGTTTATTACTGGATTTTCTGCGATCTCTGCATAACTATTTTAAACTAATTGTACTTGTATGATGTTTGTAACTAATTATGTTGTACTGCATGTTTGATGTACTTTACACAATGCATACGGTATAATACATGTACAGGACATTCATAAAATCATGCAATTAAACTCAATGGTCAATTTGATAAGATTTATAAATTTGTGAAATACTGGTTATTGAATCCAATGAAAAGCTAATGACTAGTTATCATAGTTCATGTCAGTTATCAGTTTTCTATAATTAAAAGCATATTTTCATTCAGATATTCGTGTGAATTAAATTGAATTAATATTTGAAATTATAATCATTTATTATTTATAAACCTTTTTCTAATAACTCTTCACAATTATTTTAGTCTAATCTCACAATATTTGAATTAATTGACATAAATATCTGAATCAAAACATGCCTTCATTGATAGAGTCAATAACTGACTTTCACTTATAAGTTTTAATAACAAGTCATTAGTTTTTCATTAGATTCAATTCGTGATAAACAGTATTTCACACAGGGCTTAATCAGATTTGGCCTAATTCCTCACCAGCCAATATGGGTATCAAATTAAAGCTTATGAAGAGTAGAATCGAAAGCAAAAAGAATCTTTCAAAAATACGATGGCTGAGAGGAGATATGAATTTTTAAATGTATTTAATATTAATAATTAGCCATTATCAAAATAAAAAAATTTCGGCGGCTTCTATATACATTTTTTCAAAAGTGATCAAAATACTTTATAGTGTCTATCAATAAGGTTTTTGCTTAATTATTCTTAAAAAAAGATGATCAAAACGTTGATTTTTTCATTTTTTTAGACGTCAAACTTTAAAAATTCATATCTGCTCTCAGCCTTCATATTTTTGAAAAATTCTATTTATTCCCGAATTCACTCTTCATAAGCTTTCATTTGATACCCATATCAATATGATGGGACCACTTTTTTGTTTTTAGACGTCAAACTTTAAAAATTCATATCTCCTCTCAGTCATCGTATTTTTGAAAAATTCTTTTCGCTTTCGATTTTACTCTTCATAAGCTTTAATTTGATATCCATATTGGCTGGTGAGCACTCATATGGTGCCTATATGTTTCTGATTAAGTCCTCTAAAAGACTTATCAAATTGACAATTTATATTTAGTCATAATATGGGCCCACGAAAGGAGGGTATATTGATTGCCCTGCCCACTCATACTATGAAGTTACCCGTTCCCCTTTATTTTATATTATAGAAAGCATGGATTATATCTTTAAAACTTTCATATGTTATGTTATCATTCAAAAACATTATGTAAAAAGCTTAAAATATAATAGTTATTATGCAGTTTGTATAATGTAGTTCATAGAAACGAATAAAATAATTTTAAAATAAAGTTTTTATGTTTCAATTGTATCTTACTTTTAAAATTCTTTTGGCCTTTCCAGAAGTTTGGGTTTCTAATCGCCGACTCCTTCAACCAGAATCCGATTCGACCCTCTGTCAAACCCCGAATTTTTCAGCTCGAGCCCATCCCAACCGACTGCTTAATTAGTCATATATGCATCTCTAATGCTTATAAGCTTGTTTCTATCAGCTTGAGTCAGGCTCCAACGTCATGAGCATGAGCTTGGATTATGAGCTATAACTTTTTAATCTCTCAATATAATCAAATAAGTATACTATGTTTTATTTGAGCTTAAGCTTGAGCTGTGCTTAAAACGAACGTACGTGGGCTCAGCTTTACAAGATCAAGTGTACTAAAAGCTAGCTGTAAGCTTTGAAATAAAATGCATTTCAATTGTCAATTCAAATTCAATATTATTTTAATTCAAATCATTTAATTATAATTAAACGTAATTATCCTTTGCTAATGACTGATAAAAGGCATACATTTGTTTTGTTTTGGTTATAATTTGTTCTAAAGGCAAGTCATTAAATATTTCGAAACTGGAATTTCTACTGTAAACTGACGTTCAAATTAAAAAAATTATTTATTCATCATTATTATTTCAAAACTAATGACATTGTATAAAGTCCAATCATAATAACCCTTTTAGTACCTGTATATTCATTTCTTGAAGTCTAGATTCACAATTTGGGTGCACGAGAACAGGTGCCAACCCATCAAAATTTTTAAAGTATTAAATTGTGTGATTTGCAAATACTGATTAGGTTTCTATTAATTAACTGAAAGTTAATTATCAAAATCAATACCAATCAATTAATTTAATAGACCTTAACGACTAAATTCAAGGTTTATATACAGATAATTAATTTTTCCCCAAAGCCTGACCTCTAATTTAAATTAAAATGAGAAATAAACTCATATTATGTAGTGAAGAGTAGTATAATCTTATAGAAGTGTGAATACTAGTAGTTGAAGACTAATGTATAATTTATTCATCCACAACTTGAGTTTATGGTTCTCTGAGTTTGAGAATAGCATTTCCGCTTTTCGCTAACGAAATGTTAATGACATTAAGAGTCGAAAAATTTTCAGCTTCAGTAATTTGTTGATAACCTGCAAAAAGTTGAAGACGACAAAGATATAGAAAAGTTAACACTAAAAAATCAACCATTAGTTGTATTTTGACTGAATATCTCTTGTTTTGTTTAGAAGTTTTATGAACTGTCACTAATTGAAGATTAAAATATATTTTTCTGCTGAAAAAATGGAAAATGTTATATACTCTCAATAAGTTTGCATTATAAAATTCGCTTTAAGATATATTGCTAGTAAATTTTATATCTTGTATTAGAATAGGGGATGTATTTTTAATAATGATTTATAAAAAAATCGCAAAAACATGAATAATGGACATCCACGAAGGAAAAAATGTCCGACTATGGTATCTAATTTTTGGTATTATTACAATGACTCCACTCACAAAGTCTTATTAAATGACTCTAGTGCATGAAATAATTTAAGAATAAACTCAATTAAATTATTTGAAAATCCTAAAATTGTAAATTACATAATATTACAATTCTTTTTATTGATTTGAAGTGAAGCAACACTAAAATTAAAGGATTGTTTTTGTAAGATTTTATTCGACATCAACTTTTAAGCCTTTACAATACTATAAGATTGTTTTGATTCTATAATAAATGAGTCTATTTTAGTGACTTCATGCCAACTAATACTAGTAACAGTACCAAAAATAACACATTTTTATAAGTGTTTCCATAATTTATATTTTAAATACAAAAAATTTTCAACTTATGCTACTATTATTTGATGATTATTTTATTTTTCATGTCACATTATTATGGCATCAAATCTCTCTGGCATTTATGCTCTCTTAGAGAAAAACAAAATACTTTTTCTGTAACTGTATCTCTAACTGTTGGTGTTTTTGGTCATTCAATTCTAGAGGTCATTGAAAATGGTTTAGTCTTTTGTTCTTTCTTAAGGTATAGTTAATTTTGGGCACTCAGGCATAATATAACTATTTCAATGTTGGAATCGAAATTTTCTGGTTGACCTCATTTGAAATCTCTTTCATTTTTTGCAGTTAAATTGACTTAAATAGTGTTCTCAGAAAGCAAATTATATTTTTACTTAACTCATCCAAAACATTAAAGTAACCAAATTTAAAGTAACAATAAATAGTTCACACATTTTTAAAGTTTTATATTGAGTTATATTAAAATACATGTACTGATGGAATTGGATTTTAAAAATAAAATTTTCGAAAACTTCTTTGAAAACTTCTCGAAAACTAATAATAGTTATTTACAAAAATTGATCGATTATTCTGCAGCTTTTCAGAGGGACTTATTTTTAGATTGATTCGAATTTATTTAGCAATCATGGGCTTTGATTTTATCCATTAAGTGAATTTGAATATATGAATTCTGAAATTTTTTAGACTCACTCGTGAGTGGTTTTTTGTAAACTTGTTTTGGAAATTTGATTTATTTGAAAGCAACTTATTTATTGAGTATAACTTTATAATAGTTTTATATAATAGAGTAACTGACACCAGAGATCAATTAACTTATTATTACCATTACATATCAAGTATGAACAATTAAGATCCTAAAAAAATGTAAACTTAATGTTTTGTACCACTACATTCGGTACCACCTGTTTCTTGTCAATTGTAATTAATATCATTCAGTTTTTAAAAATTTCAAATTCCCTTTCATTTAATAAGTCTTAGAAATTCAATGTTTCGCTGATATATTTATAATAATTATTAATAATAATTTCCGAGCAAATTATGCTTGAATTGAACCCTAAATTAAAAATGCAAAGAATATGCAGTGCAACTGAATAAGTATAATATATTTCACTCATTGACTCTTTCGAATCCTTGAAAAACAACAAATGAAAAGAATAATTTAGATGATTGATTGAGGAAACGTTAGGTCTACATAAAGATGAAGCTGAGATAATTGCTCTACACGTCAACTAATATCTTTTACAGTCTTAGAATAGCATCAACTGTATAGCAGTCTTTCTCAGTTTCACGGATCACAAGTGATCCGCGAGAAAGAAAATGTTAGCACTACTGCCTATAGGAATCACAGGATTTTATCATTTAACTGATCCGCTAACCAAAAACGTTTGAGAACCGCTGTTCTACAGACCGATGTAGACGAGACTCCCTTGACCTTCACGGAGGAAATTCATTGTATGCAAAAGAGACGAAAGTATAGAGACTTATTATCTTCAGAATTTCAAATATTTCAACAATTATGATCTGACTCGTGAGTGAATATCATTGAGTTGAAAATTTCTTAAAATCTATTCTAATAATTATTAAATTGTTGTTAATCACAATTGTTGTTCACGAAAAATTAACTTATTTTGAAATCCTAAGAACTCATATAACTTGCGAATTGCTATGATTTCAATTAATATTAGTTAAGGAATTGATTCAATTTATTAGCCTTCACAAGAAGGTTTTTACCAACTATTGCGTACAGTATATCCTTAGGAACTCGAACAATATCTCAATCACAACAATTTTTTGATATGTAATTAAATAAAATAATTGTTTTACATATAAAATGCAACTTTTAATATTATTCTAGTAATCATTGAAATCAATTTGTTTGTAATAAAATGAAAGTTATATTAAGTGAATCGAATCGCGAAGAAAATGAGCCCAAGCCCTGAAAAGCAATTTTTGTTTCGAAAAATGAATGAACTTAATCTCAAAGAATGGTATATACAAGTATTACAACATAATAAGAACTAAACTTTTTTACGAACTTATAATTATTTGAACAGGCATTGGATGGCTCTTAACGCTCCATTAAATACATATTATAACGAATTGCAAATCATATTTTACTAGAATTGATATAAACTTATTGAGGTACAAATGTTTAAAGTTTGAAATGAAATGATTTTTTAGAAGTGAAATAGAAAAGTATTTGTTTCACATATTTTAAAAACATATAATTTGAAAGGTATATATCACTCAAAACATGTTCAGTTGAATGTTTCTCTATGAGATTGGATAAGTTCAATGCACTTTTTTGAAGAGATGTTATAATGATTTTTTATTACGATTGTTGAAGCAAAAAAAGCGTTAGAGATTCCCAACAATCTTTTGTTTAAGTGGAATGTTTTCACTAACAGATTTGCAATGCATTTTCGAACCGCACCTCTGGTATGAAGTTGTCCAGACATTGTTAAGGATATGATTTTTCGTCTCCCTCTTAATGAGATCGAATGCTAGCTTTTAGGACTGAATTGGCTTCCATTTCTATCACAAATTTTTCAAATTCTTAAGTAAAGAAAATCCATTCCAAAAGCCATTAAAATAAATTAAACTAATAATATGAAATTAAAGGGAGTTATTCGGAGCCTAACATTAGCTTTCATATCCTTAAACCCGAATCACCTGCAAATACTATATTTTGTTAATACATATAAAAAATAACAATATAAAGCTTCTGTAAATCAACTGTTAATGATATCTGATTGAATAGTGTGAACTTCTGCTACTTTTTTTATGCATTTTAAATCATTTTCAGTATTTCCCAACTAATAAAATTTGAATTTAAAACTAGTTCTTGGTTTTGATTTTTTTGTTAGATATTTATCCTAATTTTATTCAAGTGATGACTGTTTTTAAATTGGAATTTTTGTCGAGAAAACATATATAGTTTGAATCATTGCTCAACATTTATCACAAAAGTATTACAAATTTTTGAATTTTTAATTCAAAACGAAATACAGTATACTGTAGATCACAAGAATGGGAAATCGATTCATCTGAATGATTGAAGTTCAGGGTGTCATCAAATTTAATGTTGAGTTATTAAACATCTAATTTTTGAACATTTATTGATTAATCTCATTTTTCATTTAAAGAGAATATAGTGAAATGTGAGTTTCAAAACACAGAACCCTTATTACTTTAGGCTCACCCGTAGATAAATTTTAAAACCATATATTACTGCTGTTCATGGTTGTTGCTCAAATGGAAGCACTTCATTTCGTCTAATTCATTTGGTTTAAAAACCTGTTTCAAAGCTTATTGAGCTCTCAATGCAATATTGAATTACTCTCAAACTTTGAAATACCTATAAATTCAATACAATTTAGAATAAGCTCAAGTCAATGAAATTCTATAATAAAAATTATATATTCAAGATACAATAATAGATTCAAATATTATTTCATTGTTTCAAATGTTATTTCAATATCATTTCATATGTGAGGGTCATGTAGTTTGGTGTTTAGGGACATCATTGGTATTCAATCTATAATGTGTACAATAATTAGACTACAATAAGATAACAAGTATATAGATATTTTAATTGATTCATAAATTAGGTTTAATATACTTTGTGTTTTAGTTTATTTTCGAGTTTGAAAATGGTATATTTTTTTTAGAATTAGTAATTTAGGAGATTGAACAGGGTTGAATTCAGACCAAATGAGTTTAGACGAAACGAAGTGTAGCCGTTGAAATCACACTTGTCATTAAATTGATATATAATACCCACCAGTATTCATGGCCTCAAGCGATTCAACATTTTTCGTAACTTATAAATGACAGCTTCAATACTTAAAACACTTGATATTTTTCTTACAGTTATGCTTAAATGAATCGGGAATAAAATATATACGTGAGTGTAAGACAGTTTTTTAAATTATAAAGACTTTAAGATGTATTGCAATAAAGTTTATATTTTAATAAATATTACCAATTCATTTAAACGTAACTGTACATACCTTAGACATACTCTCTTTCAAACATTTAGATTTTCTGTGCGATAAAATTCTTCATTCAAGGTGTGAGTCTCGTCTAAACTAATAGATGACATTGACATTGAATATAACGACAATTTAAGCTCTATTATATCATGAATAATGATTCATACAAAACAAATTGGTTTACCTCTTGTATTAAAAAGTTGGGTTCAAAAATATTACCTCTTATCAGATTCATGACTACAGTAAACAAGACTAACTTCGTATTATAACTCGTGTAATATTTTATGAATTGTCAATTTAAATGATGTAAGGCCTGCAAATTGTACTTTTTATAATTTTCATATTCCTGCCAATTTTTTCAACAATTAGACTCTTAATGTTGAAATTTCAGGAATTATAAAATTTTTAAATTCTTTAGCCCCAATTCAATTATCATATCGTTGGCCACAGACAGACAGAAAATAAGACTCTATAAACTCGTTTTGCTTCACCACTAGTTAAAAAAGTACTTTTGTTGAAAATCAAATATGTTTTTTGGTTGAGTATTCATTCAAATGTTTAATTGATTTTTAATATCTTTTTGAAACATGTTCCGATGCAATATATCAATGCAGGAATTGGAATAAAAAGCTTTCATAAATTTGACGCGATTTTATAAACCGGTTATGGATGACATAATTAGGTAAAAGTCATCCAAAAGTAGCACTTTAACTGATCAGAAATAATAAAGCTGACTATAAAGTTTGGTGTAAATAAATTTTATTGAGCTCATCATAAGAGAATATAAATTACGATTTTCAAAACTTTTTTTAATAATGGAAAATGAATTTTTTGAATATAAAAATTCAAGTTATGGAAAGTTAGCGATTTCTCCAGAATTGAGTAAAAAACTTCATATGATCGCAATCCAAGTGAAAATTATGTTTTTTGTTACAAATATTTTGATATTGTAATTGATAAAATTTACAAAAAAAATATATTTTACGGTTAACATAAAATGGATTCATAAACATTTTACAATTACATAAAACCCTGTATTCGAATTTTTCCTCAAACCTTATTCTTATTGCAATATTATTATAGATAATAACTTATTTGTGGTTATGGGTTATGAGCATCACTTAAACAGTAATCATAAAAACAAATCTAACGTTATTTTAAATCAAAACATACAATATATTAAATATTATTCATTTTTATAATAAAATATCTATACTTTAATGAAATTATTGTCAAGTGTAAAGCAGCCTAAAGTTTGTTGAAACGTTTTTTCGGTTTAAGAAATAAATTTGTGCTTAATATCGAAAGAGTGGTAGAAAAACATGTTCGAGTTTACAATCACAGATGTGCTCAATTGTCAACACAATCAAAATACAAGACATAAAAGAAATTGTGGGCATAATAATAATCATTACAAAGTTTTTATACATTATATTGAGTAATAACACCTCAATTCACAAGTTCTAAAAAAGAAATATCAATCAATAGAAAAATGTTAAATGTATGGAAAGTTTTTATGCAGAAAATATGCAAAAGTTTACATAAATCTTTGTTTACAATAGTTTACAGTATTACGTAATTCTATAACAAAATTATTGCTCTTCAAGAATAGACAAAAATAAGGCGAGTTTAAGGGCAACTTTGAATAGCATATGAGCTATTGGTCCTTATTTTGGAAGATAATGAATCGCCACTAGAGATCAAATATAAATTTAAAGCAGTTCTATAGCTATTGAACATAAACTACTAGAAAAACAACAATCCTTTTATATTGCTCTTTTCATTATGATATGTGAATAAAGCAAAAATAACATACACAAGAAACAAAATTGAAGTTTTGGCAAAATTATTCACAATTTAGTAAATAAATGTTCAAAAGCATGAAAAATTAAACAATAGACATCCCCTTAAAAAAGAAATATGAATGACCTCAACTCTTATGGCAGTAACTATTATGCACTCTTCATGTTAAGCTATTGTATAACAACTCAAGTATTTTATGGACCCTAAAGAGTAAGTATTGTTCCCTTTAATTCTTGAAATCAAATGAAAAGAAATGTTTTGAAAAATTACGAAAAAAGTTCATATTTAGAGTAGTTTTTGTCGATAAAATGAAAATTCGTTGCATAGTTAGTACATTCATGAACTAATAATTTTTTTGTAATAATTTGTAGCGATTGATAAAGTTTCACATCATATAAATGACAAGTCTATAGTCTATAATTATGAAAATTGATTAAAGACTATCAGCTCCTTTGCCTTCTAATCGTTTATAGAAATCCATAATTAAATCCTTAAAATTCAATGGATCCAAATTTTTTGATAGCAAGTCGAGCATAAACCAGTCACCAATTTTACATTGATTTATAACATTATGGAGTGCATCACGATTTGCAATTCGACATCTCGATTGTGTTGCGAGAACACGAACTCGTGGGATAACAATTGTAATGACACGATATATCAGAGCTATTAAACTGATTATAGCCAAAAAGTAGAACCAAAACCACAAAAATATATAAATCTTTTCATTGACAATATTAATTGGAAGAATACACATAGCGTCGTGTTTCTGCACATCTCCTGAAGAACCGTATCGATGGAAAGTACATTTCGTCAGACGTGGGAAGACTTTAATCTAATGTAAACAGATTGAGACAAATTTTTTGATTAAAAATTCAAATTTGAGTCAAGTTATTGTCCTATTAATCATACCATCGGATCATATCTGACAGACCAGTCCCATTCTGAAAAGTTAATTACTTCCCAGCCATAATTAGTAAACTCTCCGCCTAAAAATCTATCCATAATCAACATCTGAAGTATAACATTGAGTAAATTGAGCACTTCTGCTATTGTGTACATAATGAAAAGTGTATTGTGGTTGTTTAGATTTTTGTGCAAATATTCCACTAAAAGTGCACGATTGCTGTTTTTGGTATCTTCACTACAAATCGGAGAATTGAGGCCTAGAATCAAGCTCTTCATGCGTCCGGCTTCCATAGCTTTCCAAAAATATCGCGGAACGTAAAACAAAAGCGCTTGGAAGAAGAGTACGAAACAAACCCATTGGTAATACGCGTGATATACTCTTTTCTCATTTGGTGTCGCTTTGTCTACTCCAGGATATGGAACTTCATCGCCAACTCTTTTTTTCCACGCATTTTCAACACTAAATGTTGTGTGAATCCAACAATATGTATCTGTAAACAATTGAATAAACATAGTTTACTACACAGATTTCGATGAAAGGTTCAGACTTTAAACTTGTTTTTTGGATAATATCAACCGAAAAAAACTTAATGCTTAATGGTTTAGCCGAAGACCCTAAAACATGAGCCTTGAATAACCTTTCTCTTAGATGTGCCTCAAATATTTTTCATTAAATAAATAGTATTGCAATATTAGTCATCAGTTTAATAGAACTTATACTTTATCACGACTTGAATTTGTTTACTTCTCTTTGAATGAATTCGGAAACTCATAACTCAATGTCCTATGAGAACTCCCACTATAAACATGCTCTCTAGCTTAATATGATATCTGAATGAACACGTTCAAAATTTAGTTAAATAGAATGCTTCTTCAATGAATCCTATATCAATTATTTCTTTTCTGTGTGATCATTTGCACAAGTTCTTCAAATTCTCGAAAATAAGTAATACTACTATCATCAAGTTATTAAAAAACCACACAAATATTTTTAAAAAAAATTTTGATTCACTCGCCAAATATTTGTCTTATTGTAAAGTTATTTATAGGCGTCATATATTATAAGTAGTGAGTTTAACAGGTTGTAAAGAATTACCTACCGAGTAGTTTCGAAGGTATATCATCTTTTGAAATACAATCAATGGGATCACCAAAATATTGACGGCCTATAAAATAATCATACAAATTCAATCTCATTAAAATCATAGCATATCATTTAATTGAGTTTAAACAGTATTGAAAAGGATTGCATACCCGTTACCATCAAACTAAACGCTATTAATATAATAACCGTAGCTCTATAATGAAGTCGAAAAATATGATTGTCTATAACGCAAGTGCTAGTCTTTATGAATGACTTAAGACTTCCGAAAAGCTGATCCATAGCTGTTCACAAGTCACAATCACACCAACAAAAGAAATTCTTCTAAATTAATAAATTAATTCAGTTGACCCTAAAGGATGTGATGAAATTATTTCCACATTAGACTTAATGAGTAATTACAAGAATGTTTAATTACATCTACTGAAGATCTAATAAACAACTTTTTAAAAAATGTATTATATAGAAAGACATAAACACAAGCTGAGTACTGACTGATTCTCTATAAAGTTGCGATGAACTGATGGCAAAAACTTTTCATATGAAACCACTTGTAGGATCAGTGCGTAAACCGAAGCGAAACAGTCCGCCTATAACTAAAACACACCTAATACTGCATCAAACAACAAGTTTTCCGAGAGGGACGCTATCAACTGAAATAAGTTTATGCCTTTCCTATTTCCCAACTGTTGCTGCGGTCTTTCTATCCCTGACCTCACATATCAATGTGCTTTTTCATATCAGCTTTACTTTTCAGCACTTCTATTCGTACAAATGAAAATTTCATTACACTAACTCCTTGGCCCTCTAACAAAACTAATCTAACAACTATTCAGGTTTTGGAGATATTTAACAAGTACTACTACTTTATTATTGCCCTTAAGATATGAAAACCTCTTTTTATATACTAAAGAAATGTATTAAGACTAAAGAACAATCAAATCTCCAGAGAAAAAGTACCAAAATTTCGAGCAATACTCAGTTCATTTCGTACGTTATTAATGCAGCGATACTTTAGTACTTTTTAGTATGGGATTTGTGCACACCTTTTCTTAACACTTGACTGGAATTGACGATAATCCTCCCAAACCAGTTCTCATCCTGTGGCAATTCTTGTCTGGATCTGCATGAGATGTGCTCTTTACCTGACAAGAGCCTTGGCCTTATACCAGTAGTTTCAGCCATCAAAGTGAAAAATTATTATTATTACCTCAAGCTATAAATACAAGTTTTTGCTATTGTTTCATTACAGATGTAGCCTTAGGTCATTTTTAGTTGTAAATAGTTATTAAAGTTAATTTAATAAGGAATTACTTAATGGATGCTTGTTTAGAAATCACAAGTTTAACAATTTTGCTCTTAACTAAAAGATCGATAAGTTATCATCTCTTCATTAATCAAATAAAACACTTCATTGGGATTCTTTCAATTGCAAATTTCATGAATATTGTCTTTTGAATTTTTGAGCTCATTTGCAAATTCTCAAGTTTATAATAGTCTAAACTTAATTGAATGCAAACTTAAATTGAATATAATATAAAGGAGTGAATCTATTTGTTGGTAATAAATGATATAATACATACTTTCACAAAATCCAGAATGCTTTACAAGTATCCATAGATCTTGATATGCGAAAAAGTTTCTAATAAACAAAACGAAACAAAATATTTAATAATCTCCCATAAGTTTTAACTGCTCTAAATCTGTCTAAACTTATAACAGGTGTTGTTATTATTTTGGATTCAAATCACAAAGCTGTGAAGTAAACTGTAAATTATTTGCAGAGTTTTGCAAAGTCACGTCTGAACATTTAGTTTGTTTTGTTACTAAAAAAACTTAATTTATTAACTTGTAATACATTAATCAGCCAATCACTCGGCATTCAATAGACTTTCGAGGATATACTTTGATGTAGTTAAACATAAAATATTAATTAATTAAACAGATAACCCATTACTACCAGGACAACTTGTTTGGAGCTTTGATAAGTTTTTCTTCATTCTTATGTTACTCAGTTATAAATGAATATTTTTTGCTCAAGTAACGAAAAAATCTATCTATAACTATCTCTGGAAAAACAGAGAGAATGCAAATTAGCATAAATTATTATTAACGAGGTTTCTCATACATTAATTATTATGTGGCAATTGATATTCAATACAGAGTACAATCCTTTTACTGCGAGCCTAACGACTTGATCTTGTGTTCTAATTATGCAATCATTCTATAATAATATATTACATGTCTAGTCATTTCCTTGTGAGGGGAATAACTTGTTTGTTTCATTAATAATATTTTTTCTGATCAAAAATAAAAACAGCAAAAGCTCATTGAAAAACATGCATTTGGACTCAATATTGTACTAATAAAGGAACGCCTTTTATATACAGCAAATGTGATCAAGAATAAAGAACCATCTTATGATAACTTTTCATTGAGAACAGCACTCAGCAATAGCTTTGTTAAACTGATAATAAATATCAAAGTTCATAATTTAGTGGTTATCTTATCATCAAATAAACCGATAGCACAATAAGAATAATGCTCTCGTTGTTGTTCACGTCCTCGATAAAAGACCAGCATTTTCTACATGTAATTGCAATTAAAACTATTAAAGCCCTTATAATTTTGGTTTAATATTTCTAACATAAAGTCCTATAAATCACTGAATAATCTTAAAGTTATTTTACTAATAATTGGATCACTAAAACTCTTCTGCGAGTTGCGATTCATATGATATGACACGCTATAATTGAGTGTCGACTGCAATACAAATGCAACGATTCATTACTGTCTGGATGTCCTTCGGAGTAAATGAATGATAATTTCATTAAAATATTCAGTGAATAAACCTTTGCTACATATTCGCTAAATGAGAGAATTCTAGTCAAAAGCGGAATGAATAAATTGAAAGCTATTTTGAAATTTGAAAAATGATTTTTAATCTTCTTTTTTAACATAAGTTGCACTAAAGTTACTTGATCCTATGTTCATGATTGAAAATATTTCACTCATTACATCATCATTTTAAGATTGAGTCAGCACTAAAGTATAGAATTAATGAAATCTAATTCAATAAATAACTTCCGCTTATTTGCTCGCATAATATGTATGGTTAGGTCTAACGAATAACTATTAATGCAATCAAACGCAATACGAGATGTTTTTATTTTAGCGATAATTTAGTTTCAGTTGTTTATTTCGAGACAACTATCAAATATACCCTTTACTCGAACATTTTTCTGTTTGTTTACACAAATCATATAAGATATTATTTTCAGATTCAAAGTGATAATTGTCTAAAAATTAGAGACTTATCACCTTTTCTGCGAGTATTCAAAAGTAAATATTTGTTAAGACTTTCAGATCACAAATTGATTTAATATTAAAGGTGAATAAGTGGGCCGAAGGTTAGAGCAGGCCTTTCACTTATAAAACAATAACTGAGAACTAAAGTTCGTTAAAAATGAAATATAATAAACTTGATTACTTCAACTGTAGAAAGAGTTTAGACGAATAGATCTCCGCCAATGGTTTTGCGTCAGTTAAGTGTCCAAATAATTCAAAATAACAACTTTTATTAAGTCATTTTTCACAGTAAACAAATTTAGGGAATGTCTTATCGTTTTATTCAAAGACAAAGTGTTTGTATGTTTTATACAAAGAAAAATATAATTATTAATGAAAACTTTGGTCAAAAATGTGCGACTAATTAAACTGAAGTTAAGTCTAATACTAATAAAAAGTAATGCAAAAACTGCTCATATATTTCAATCAATTCATTTGACATTGAGATTGACTTTTAGGCCAATCATTTCTTGAAAAATAGTTGATTTTGTGATGAACTAACCGTTCAGTCCTATACCTGAACCCAACTGTGAAACTAAAGAAAAGTTCCCAAAACTTTTCCTCCTTATACGTGAGTCGATGAACGACTTGTTATTGCCATTGTTGACAGTGACTGTATCACCCTTTCGATTATTTAATATGAGAAATTGACTGTTCAATTGGGCAAAAACTTTCTTTCGTGACTATTAAAGCAATAATAGATATGTTTAGATTTGGAGTTCAAGTTTAATTATCTAAATGGATGAGCTTTTTATGAGTGCTCCAAATTATTAGAGTTCTAATAACCTCATCATTAGACTACGTATAAGAATAATGACATAAATGCACAAAACACTGTTGAATTGCTCTAAACACGAGACATACTCGTGAAATTTAATACCCGTCTCAATGAGCTTCAGATGTTTGTTCAATAGTCTGTTGGAGAAGTTTGAAATCGTGATAAAATGCAGTTTCAGAGTGTTAACATCAGACTAGTTGGTCGGCAATCAAAATGAAAGAGAAAAACTAACATTGCTTTCAAGTTTTATAACTCTTTACATCCTTTCACTGTTTTAGGTTATTAGTAGAGTCTCAATACAATCCTTTGAAATATATGCACTTCATTTAGTGGGGAATCTATTTCTGAGTACATGTTGTGAGAGTTCATCTTAAATTATTATGTATTGTGTATTTGAGTTCAAGTCTATGGAACAATTTATGTGGTTATAATATATACTCTTTCAGACCTTTAGAAGCCATTTCTCAGATTAGATTCTCTTAAAGTAAAAGTTCATCACTTTTCGATGGTCTTAAGTTAAGGTCATGTTTAGAGTTATGCTCAGAATTATAGGAACACAACATAACATGTTTTTGAGACTTAAAGTTTATGAGTCTTGAGTTGTTTTGTTGGTAATGAAAACTGCTTTATTAACAAATAAGTGTTATTTATAAATGATGTATAGAATTAAAAAGATTACACAAAATACAAGTACATTCAATGACCGCTTATATTAGTTTTTATGGCATTTCATTTATGTTGATATGCGTTACGATATATCAATGGTTCGATTATTACAATTAAAAACAATAATTAGAACAAACATATGATAAATGATGAAATTAATAATTCAATGAATCCCTACTATAATAATACGGTATAATAATTGGTCCCGAACTCAACCAAAATAAAATCAAAACTATTGCTTTTTGAATAGATTGTCGAATTGTGACAAAATTGAATACATCTAAACTTGTATATCATTACAATATTAATAGTAAATGTAATTAAAATAAAGATTAAACTATATGTTTGTATTTAGAGGTGGAGATCATGGATTTCATTGTACAGAATATAACTTCATCCATAAATTTTATAAATTAATCAAATCAAATAAAATCAACGATTTAGCTCTTTATTTCTCGCACAAGAAATAACAAACAAATCGTGTGAAAAAGTGTAAAAAACTTGATTTTTATATCGTTCGCACTCTATATCAATATTAGTTATTTGTTTGGCACCTAAATAGCAATAATCAGCCTTTTATTTATTCTATAATTTAACCGCCGAGAGAACCTCTTATTTTTTTCAATGTATAAGTGCGTTAACATTTTCAAAGAGTAAATATAAGTTATTTGCATAACTCGATGGCAGTGTGTGTTTAATCAATTGTCTTTTGGATATTACACAACACTATTGATAGACAATTATTTGTCGGTCAGTTATATATCAAAAAACTACAAATGTATAAAAAAAATTGCTTCGATAAGAATACAAATGTTATAAAAATAGCACATATTCAATAGAATTAATTCAAGTCTTTAGACTTTTTTGAGTTTGTGTTCACTTACTTATACGACTGAAACAACAAAAGCCTAATTTTGATGCCACTCTAACAGATTATTACTAACAATTAGATAATACAAACTGTATATCAAAAAAGTTTATATTTATAGTTTTGATAAACTGTTGTTTAAATATTTTCAACTCTCTTTTGAGAAAAATTGTTTAATATAAAGATAGGGTTTAAAAACGTGTTTTTTGTGTAAAATTTTGAGCTCTTAATAGTCGTGAATTTGAGAGCAAAATTTATTAATAATGAAAATGAAAAATTGAAATATGTTTTCTATTATGCAGTGGGAGCTAAAGCCTCTTTTTCGCTATGTTTCAGCAAGTTTTTACCCGAACCGTCCTCAACGATCTCTTTTGAATATTCCTGCATTAATTCCCTATAATGCTGTCCATCCATATTCTTGCAGAGAAGATATCTATATCAATGACAAACAAAAAGTAAAGTTAATGATAGAATACATAAATTTTATTTCTCAATCAAAATTGAAAACTGGTTTTTTCCCAGAAGTGTTTGTGATGTGAATACATGAGAAGGAAATAAAAAGTGGTGAACTCACAGTAGAAACCAGTCTCCAATCTTCGCCACATCCATCACTATTCTTAGATGGTATCGATCTGTTAAACGAGCTCTTGATCGTAGTGTTACATAACGTAAATGTGGGAAAAATATAATCACCAAACGATAGATGAGAATTATTCCAGAAATAATTGCAAGAAAAACAAACCAAAACCATAAGAATATATAAATTTTTTCATTGACAATATTTAATGGGAGAATACAGAGCGCGTCGTGTTTCTGCACATCACCAGAAGATCCGTACCGATGAAAAGTACATTTAGTCATTCGAGGAAAGACTGCAATCATTGGGTCAACTCTCGTCTCCTGATCCATCTCTGTGTACTTCAACACATCCAAACCATATGTAGAAAAGGCACCGCCGAGGAAGGCGTCAATCAAATACATTTGTATTATGACATTAACAAAGTTCAGAACTTCACAGATGACAAAATAGAAGAAATAGGAATTATGGTATCGAATGTTTGCCTTCAAATATTGAACCAATAGTTGGATTTGTTCTTGTTTTTCTTTTTCTTGCATTATTGGGCAGTTGAGACCCAGAACTAGACTCCGAAGTCTTCCGCCTTCCCATAGTTTCCAAAGATATCGCGGAATATAAAACATAATCGATTGAAGAAATAGTACGAAACAAACCCATTGATAGTATTTATGGTAAATTCTCGTCTCTCCAGGAGTGTATTTATCAACGCCGGGATGTGGAACCTCTACACCGATCTTCTTATTCAGTGCGCGCGGAAGTGTAAACGTTGAGTGAATCCTAACAATTATCATTACAATACATATAACAATGTAATTATCACACTATAATCAATACTCACCAGCAATAAGTGTCTAATAAATTGGTCGGAATGTCATCCCTATTAAAACATAAGACAATATTTTAATCTTTAATTATTTGCTTTAATTATTTTGCATTAAGTTCTATAGACTTTATTTCAAAAACTAATGCAATTCTAATGATAAATTCAAGTGTTTTTTACTTAATTGATTGGAAAGTGTTTTAATAATTACTTGTGAAGAAGTTATAGGAAATGATTAATTGATAGGTAAATAATAATTACTGTTTATTAATAGTTATGTTATGAAGCAATAGAAACACGCCTTAAATGAGTTTTTGAGTTATTGATTGAAATAAAATAAGGAAATAGTTTTAAACCTTTGTATACAATCTATAGGATCACCAAAATATTGATTGGAAGTGACCAGTAATGAAAAGGCGACTAAGAATATAACGGTTGCCTTATAATGAAGACGAAACACATTGTTGTCTATGGACACTGAATCGAGTTTTACGAGACGGCGAACCGAACCAAACAATTCGAAAACCATTTTTTATTTTGGACTTGTATTCAGACAATGAACTCCAATTCGGTGAACAAATTGAATGTCTTTTTCAAATTCAATGAGTTGTGAGTTCTTCTAAACCATGAAATGCACAACACTTTTAAGGCCTTTGTATTAAATTTAAAGTTAGAGTTGACTCAAAAAAGTTATACAAATGATTAACTGATTATTATTAGAAAATATCACATAATTTAGAAAATAAACAAAACATAAATGTAATAATAATTAGTGAGCAATGATTGGCATCTCTTTCTTAATGGAAATTAATTGTCGAATTGATTGTCGAGTCGATAGTGTGAAAACATTCATAAATAGATAGTTTGAAAAATACATACATTGAGTCGTACGACACGTATAGCCCTTGCAATAGAGGCTTCACAGATACTCAGTGTTGGGCACTCTCTTTATTCATCGCCAAACTGTTCATTCCCTCATTCACTCACAACTTGCTGTTTGTCTGACTCCCCCTTCTTTTCAATACTGAAAAATCCTCTTTTCCCCTTATTCGAGTCAACCATTTCATTGGTCGGCGTTTTTAAGTTAATGTTAAATAGTTTTATACATTATTCGGGCCCTCTTTGCTGTAATTTCTGGTTTTGTCTGTAGTCTAGAGTGGAAGTTACGGAAAAATCTTCAAAACAAAAACCCTAACGAAGTCTATCATAACTCAAACAATACAACGACTTCTTCTCTATTTTTGTTTAATTTCTGTATTGTTTTAAAGATTAATTGAAAAACACATTTACTTCATACCAATTAAATGCTTTCATCATATCCTTCTATATAGAATTTTTTTTTACTTTTCGGACACCTGTTATTCAACTGTTTAAAGTTTAAGAATCTTAATATTTGAATCATAAACTTATATTAACGCTTAAGAACCCATTGAAAAATATATGACTATTTCCACAATGATCTCGATTGTATTGCAAACTTTATAGCTTTCATATTAATGACCTATTGATATATTTATAGCTTTCATAAGTGATTGAATTAAAAATAGAACTCTTAGATAATAATCATTTCTAAAAACAAAATTTATAGTAAATTTGAATGCTATCTATTATGCAGCATAACTACATTCACTATAACTAATCTGATACTAGACTTGCTCTTCAGCTAAAAAGCTGAATGTCAATGAACTGTTTTCTGCACTGATATGTTTTCAGACATTATTCGCTTAAAATATTAAATTAAGGCATTTTTCAAAGCACTTGTTTTACATTTAAAGCAGAATATAAAAGATCATTGAAAATAACCTTTAATTAAAAGAATATGACTTTAAATATAGCTATACTTTTAATGAATTATAGTACAAAAAGTATAGATATGAATGGACTTGAATAATATTTGTGAACATATGCTTGTGATGCATCATTAGATTTTAGCAATTTGTGCATTGAAAAAATTCAAGTCTTTAATCAAAAGTAATCTTCAAGAGTTCCGACAAAACTAATACTCGGTTCAGATTTTTAATGCCTTTACAAAAATTTCCATTATTTTTTTATTTACAATTTTCTTCATTAGATTCGTTCTCATATCAGATGTAAAATAATATTTTTAAAACTCATAAATTTTAATAAAAAGCAACTCTCAATTTTTATTATTCAACTAAAATATAGATAATTTAATAACAATTGTCCTTCAAAATGATTAACATATAGTTTGACATAAATATCAAAACTTGAATCAAGGCTACAAACCTTTTCAACTGCTTTTCATATATACTTAAAATCTCATCAATTGTTCAGATCTAAAAAATTGTTCAATACTTCAATGCATAGTATATCTTACACTAGGTTTATATTACACAATCATTATCACTCTTTTTCAGATTGATTGAGAACTTCTCAGAATTGAAGCTAAAACTGCAGTAAATTATCAAAATTAATCGAAATTTTTTCTTTTTTCAGTAAAGTTTTCAGATCAAAAATTAAACTTGAGATTAATATAAAATAATCAAAGAGGGAACTAATTCCTACTTTTTTTTAAAGTTTAAAGATAACATCTTAACCTCGAGCTTATAGTCTCGCACAGAGAAGTTTATTGATATTCAAAGTTGTCTTTATCCTAATTTTTTAAACTTCATACTGAAAAATGCGAACGACTGTGTCCTTAATGCTATGAATTTAAAAAATAAATCCTAAAAATTTATTTATTTGAAACTGAAGCCATTATTTAGAGTATTAAATAGTGCAAACTTTAATCTTTAATTATCAAATTGAAAAAACTAAGCAAAAACTAATACAAAATAATTTTAAGCTAATATCTGATGGATAATCATGCAAAAGGCTGAAGGCATTCATTTTAAGGGATAGAAAAGATCATTTAACTCTCATAGTATTTATACAGTTGTCGAAGAAATGGAAAAATAAGTTGTTTTAAAAATTTATTATCTTTGTAAAGGCAATAATTTGTATTCGGGTCTCATTATAAAGAAAATTAGAAATATATTTGGCTGAGACTTTTTAAGTTTTTGGTTCAAGTCATGTATAATAAGCCCTTTTTATGAGACATTTAATGATTTTAGAAATTTATGATTCAATTTCTTGTGGAAAAGGCTTATAAATGGTCAGTAAAATAAGTTTTAAGCCGAAATGACTGAGCAATAACGCATTTTAATTGCATCATTTTTAGTAATCGATAGTAACCGAATTTTGAGTGGGATTCAGGACTTCCTCGATATAGGTTACAAACAATACTTCTATTATTGCTATATCTTTTCAAAAGTCTCATCATAAAACATTTTCAATGCATTTTTATGGTAATGAATAGTTATGATATTTGCAGAAATAGCTCAACAGTTTATTCGTTACGGACAGGTGTCGTGTCATGAAATAATTCATTTTGAATACATTATTGCAATTGAAAGTTGAAATTTTGTTGTAAATTTATAAAGAAAAATAGTTTTTATATGATATGAGCTACTCTTAAATGTCCACAACTTGTCAAGTCTTGGGATGTAAACTTTCTCTGGAAAAAACTGTTTTCTTTAGTCAATTCAATCAATTACATTATGTTGTTATTTGCTGTTAACCCAAATTCACGCGAAGCCTTCTTTTAAAATAACATAAAACTCGGCCTAAAATTGATATAATTTCGGAGAATCAAAGAGTAAATGCAAACTATTGAATAAACAATTCATTTATCTTGTTTATGACATTAAAAAATATTAAATAACAACTAATCCCTTTAATTTTTGAAAATATTTATTTCTCGTACTCATGAGGAAAATGTATTAATGAGATCCTCAAGGTTTTCATCAAATCTATTTACTCTAATTATTGCGTTTGTTGTATATATGAATTTAAATTAATATTATATGTGTCATATGTTTATTAGGAAATGATTTTATTGACTTAAATCATGTGCAACTTATATAATATATAAGAACAATGACTAGCATTATATTTAGGCGACATATGGCAAAAAGGGTGTGAAATGATTTACAATTTACTAGTAAAGTGACAAATCCTACTATTTGTTGGCTACTGTTTAGATCAGTAATTCAAAACCTATATATGATTTATAGTATAAAATCATTGAGAACGACCTTCTCATCATTTTTTTAAAGTTTACATAATATGCATGCGATATCAAATTGACGTATGTATTACTTACGAGTCAGAACATATTGCGAATTAAGAAGTTTTCGTCAAATTTTTTAACTCTTTTGATACGCATATCAACCAAATGTGTTGCAATTGAGTGAATTAGCACTCAAAAAGAAAGTTTTCTGTAATGGATTCATGCAGACATAAGCGAAACAATTTAACATTAAGTCTCAAATCATTTGTGATACTTCACAGGATTCTAACCCTTCACTTTGGGATTGATTTTCCATTTCTTAATTTTGAA
>JAQFZT010000122.1:0-39245 GCA_034696325.1 Camisiidae sp. | reverse complement strand
AAAGTAAATTGAGGTAAATTAAAGTTTCCATTATCTAAATTACATGCCTCAGAATGTTGAGCGTGAGTGGATATCAGATATTATTTATCATTTTTTTCAAAACACCAATTTATTAATTGATTCCAAGTTATTGACTCACACTGTAGTTAATAAAAGTTTGAACTAATAAACATCGGTATTGATCAAAATTAGATATAACTTTGATTGAATAAATTAAAAATTGGCTCAAAAAAACTCTCATAACATGTATATGATTGAGAATTGAATTTTTAAAACTTATTATTCGAACTTTAATCTAGCTTCAATTGTTTTATTCTTCTGTCTAGAATCATTTAGTGATCCTTAAGTTTTGAAACCTAAATACAAAGTATTTAAATGAATTAGTAAAGTGTATTCAGTGTATGTTTGATGTCTTCGCGAAATCATTTATGGCACTCGACAGGATTCAAGTATGGCGTGAGTTGAAGAGAGTACGCATATTCAAAAAATATAATTGATGGAGCATTAATATTATTTACTCTTTAATTTATTTAATTATTTAATTATTTTAATTTACTTACTATATCGGGAAAGACAAATAGAGTTTATTTCACAATTTAGAGCTTTACTCGAGATTCAAATTAGTTCATCATTTATTTCAAGCCAATTAAATAAATGAAGACAAAAACATTGAACTTGATTTGACTTTTGATGAATAATTATGAGTTTTAGTTTATTCAGAGACCTATTTTTCTTGGATGAGTTCCTTTAAAAATTGACTCTATATCTACTCACACAAAATAGTTGAGCTGATCTTTTGCCTGACCCCTATTTGAAGGAGAAAAATTCAGTAAATTTCAGACACGATCACTTACAAAAAGATTTATGTTATTATCGGAACGCAACGGTCGCAATGAATCCTAAAAACCAAAAATATAAATTGATAACATTTGAGTCTCTGTCAGAAACGAACTCATTTATTAAGTTTTCCCCAAAATATTTGATAAAATGAAACTTTTAAACTTCATTCAATTATTTGAATAAATAGAATCATTTGAATATCATTTTATTGCAATGAAGCAAAAAATTAAGGAAAATCTTAGTATTCTATGGCATTTGAATGAATAAAATAATGAAAAATGATTCTATTTATTATTTTACTGAAAATTTCTCGAAATACATCTGTTAATACAGAACGAATTAATGCAAATCACTCAAGTCTGGCACAAATATTGAATTTCATCACATAATTGAACTACAGGTGAATTCATATGAGACTTAACCAAAATTTATATAACATCATAAATCTTTAAATGATCTGTTAGAAAAAAATATTTTAACAATTGAAGAGATATATTCAAAAGGTAAGCTTTTGAAGCTTTAAGATACGAAAAGGCTTTAAAATATTCATTTAAAACAGTCATTGCAAACTAGAGGAACGCAACTCATTTTTCTGGGCCTCTAAGACATTGGAAACTGACATTTGTTCAGAAAAAGTGCAAAAAACGTCTAGAAAATGCAAAATCAAAAATAGATGATAAATATATTTAAGTCACTACTTAAAGTAAGCTTAAAATTTGAACGAATTAGACGCTACTGTGGCTAATGTTCAATAATCTTATTGCCTGCAAGTATGTTAGGATATAGTGTTTGAGTGTCTAATTCGTTCTGAAGGCTAGCTTACTATAGTTATTGCTTGAGTTAAATCTAATGATTTTCTGGCCTTCAACTTAAATAAGTTTGCTATCACTGATTTAAGATTCAGAAATCGGAATACATTTAAGGTGCTCAGTAATAATTATGAGTAATGAATTTTCTTACTATAAAATTTACTCATCATAACTCTTATCACAAACTTGATAAATCTTTTCAATCTGAATAAGAGATAGAAAAGATATTTTTCTTATTGTTTTTGCATAGAAAACACTTTAAAAGTTCAAAATTAGAGTCAAGTTTTGAAGAGGGGTTTAATCAAATCAGAGTTTGAATAATTTAAAAGTTTTATAACTCATATACAATAAGAACTTCATTTATCAATGCTTTTCAATTGACTTAAGCCTTTCTGAAATTTTGAGGCTTCAAAAACGTATACTTTATGAGTATTGTAAGTTTGAATTAAATTAACTGGATTGCAGTCCAAGTTTTTGTATTTCTTTTCTCAATATGAAAACTTGTAAATAAAAGAAGTGAGCAATCATTGTAAAAAACACTGACCCAGAGAAGTCCTAACACGTCACGTAAACCTTTATTATAACTGTGAATCTTATTGTTATTTTTTTGTAAAAAAATAGTTTGATATAATGTAATGACTCAAACTAAAAATTTGAAACATTCGATCCATTTTGATAATTTTCTACGAAAATAAATATAGACTTTCAAACAAATTTTATTTGAAGTGAAAATTAATCAAAAAGAAATGGAGTTAAAGTGCATATTCAAGTGATTGACTTACAAGCAATGTCTACATTCAATTAAAATGATAGTATTGAGGCATATCCTGTTATTAATGAACAGATCGTAAGTTAAAAACCCAGTCTCAGACCTCAAATATGTTGTTAAAATTAATGTTATCTTTTGAACCGATAGAGCAATGATACGATTCAATTAAATCTAGTTTAAGTATCTAAAAAAGATTTATGAAATGATCACAAGTTTGGACCAAGAGTTTGATGAAAAATGCAAACAAGTCTAATCTTTATTTATTATGTAATCTTATGAATTTTCAGTCTTTAGAGACATAAATCACTACAAAATCATTCATTTGAGAAGTGGGTTACATAACAATTGTAATTATCTTCCCATTTATAAACTCTGTAGAAAGACATGAACTTTGAACTCAAATATTCATAAAAGTTAATATAACACAAATTTTCGTCTGAAGTTTTCAGAATTATTTGGACCTAAGTTTTACTTTTGGTTTATTTTTCATCGATTGTTAACAATTATGAAAACCGATAGCTTTAAATAATTAGCACTTGTGCTGAACGACATGAAGTTAAAGCTAACCTCTAAGTAATAATTAAGTTAGTTTTGAGAACTAGCCCACAGGTGCAACTGATTTACATCATGAATCAGGATTGACAGCAGTACACAATTCTAATGATAACAAGTACAGAGTATGGCATAATATTTCAATAAAAAATTTACGGTACTCTCTATTTAAGTGCAATATTGAGAAAAGAGAAAAGTGAATAAATATGAAATACAGTGCAAACTATTTACTTTACTCTTCATTGTAATTCACTCCACACGATCACCACAACTTATTCAAGTAGTATTTGAATTGAGAATTCAATTCTATATAGAAGGTTATGTTAGGTTACAATATAAGCGAATATGAAATAAAATTAATAAAATAGAGTCCATTCTCACTATTTGTGGGAAAGAAAATACAGTATTATATATAAAACGTGTATATATTTAACGATTACTTAATGCAATCTAAATGAAGAGCAAACGAATGCTTATTCCTATTCTGAATGATTTATTCGTTGATAAATAAAGACTTCAAATTTGGTGAAAAGATTGAATATGTTTAGTTTGGGACACAATGATGAATATGGGGTCGTATATAATGTATGTATTGTATTGGATGAGATGAAAATACATAACAGGAGGAGAAACGAGTACCTAATGCCAAATGCAGTCACAGTAAGAGAAACTATTCTTCGAGAAATTATTCTTAAGAAATACACAAATGAATGAAATATCATATAAACATTGGTTGAATGCGCCCGAAGGGCATCCCAACGACACAGCGTGAACATCTCGCTTTCCAACTATGATTATTTGTTAGAAATGAATAAAAATACAGTAATGCAGTCATTCAATAAGAATTAAATTCAATTGTACAAAAAAATATGGTTAGACTCAATAAATAATTCATTAGAATAATACCGATTCTTAGCATAACAAGTATTTATATGAATGATTGAATGTAACTCTAACTCAGTCTTACGAATTCGCACAAATGATACTTTATTTTGATATAGAAAGAGAGAAGAGGGGAAGAGAGACGAGAGAGACGAGAGAGACGAGAGAGACGAGAGAGACGAGAGAGAGAGAGAGAGAGAGAGACGAGAGAGTCATATCCTGGGCCTCTTTCGTAATAATGCTTAGAATCAGAATTTTCGTTGTTTTTTGAGAGTAAATCCCTGAGTCCGCTATTTGAGCGTCAACTCTGTGGAACTCATGCTGAGTAAATCTCATGAAAAATGTGAGCGCGTCTATGGCATTGCGATCGCATTATTCTTAAGCTTTACTATCCTCATAATATTATATGCGATCGCTATGGTATAAGATCTACTGAGAATACATCCTTTTTAGTTATACCCATTTTTATTTACTTGTATATTAAAGTGAGTTTATGTACAGTCAGTTGATTCCTTTTGAATTCCAAAACATTATGGAAATGTATGTGAAATAACTCATAATATTGTTCATTAAATTGAAGCTCACGAGCTTAAGACAGAGTTATGAGAGAGACCGTCAGAATTAACTTCATAAAAGTAGGGTAGACTGAATTATTTCTTTTTTAGAGTATTAAACTTGTCGAACATAATTAAGATTGAAATTCAAAGTAAGGATCATTATGCAAATTGTGTTCAGTACTTACCACTAAAAATGTTGTAATGGCAGAGCTAAGAAGTATTATTTTTTGTATAAAATGATGTGATTTTGATTCTCAAATATGCTCATCACCTGTGGTGATGCACTGCAGGCAGAGATAAGTTGGAACACAACACAGCATCCCTTTTCGCCCTTTATCCAAGTGATACGCTATCTTACATTTGGATCATTTAACGGTAGGCCAACCAAAAACTTAAATGCATAGCTCTGCCACCACTGGAGTCAAGTCTATATCAGTTTGGATACTCAGATGCTAGAAGAGAGCGTAGGCTCACGCAAAGGCTTCACGCAATGGCTTCATGCCAAGAGGATATCCCAAAGACTTTCATGCATATAAACGGCGTGATATTCCGGCGAAAATTCTCTTCAGTGAAATTAATGCCAGTCGTGCGAACTCATGGCGTGCATTGCAAGGTATAAAATAGTAAGTAAAAGGTAGTAACTGTTCGCTAAACTTTCATTTTTGTGAAGCTGTTCATATTGAAAACATTATCTTTCCTTTTCTTTTGTTTTTTACTCTTTTTATTTCAAAATCAGTTGAATAGGAGTATAAGTGACCAAATTAGACAAGAACAATATGAAGCGATCTTCACCTGTAAGGATACTTTTCAGTTGAGCACATATGGCGTGTCTGTGGCATCACTTTATATGCTTTCTCATACCAGAGACTAGCTATTTGTTGCATACATTTCATGGAGATTTCAATTCAATTTTTAGGTAAGAAATAACTTCTTTTAAAAGTCGTTTTAATGTTTAAATTGCTAAAACCACATCATATTTTAAAAGATTAAATTCATTTAAAATAAAAGCTTCATAACCAGCTTATTGGGAGTTTTTAGACGTTCCAATGCTTATGTACAATGACTTGCATTGAGTTTAGATTTTATCATTCCGGAAATAATTCATAAGGGTTTCACAACTCATAATCAATGCTATAACTCATTAATACTCGATGCTATTATTCATTATTATTTCAATTTCTCTGTTTTCCCTCATGTTTGATCTGAGTTTATCACTGGATGATCCGGGATCGAGGCTAAACTCAATGTGAGTCATTGTACTGTAAATGTGATTTAAAGTCCTCAGTTTGAAACACTGGAAGATTAAAAAAGTTTTGAATTAATTATTTGAAATTTTCATGAAAGAAAGTGTTTGGCATACGTTAATAATAATAAACTATAATAAAGCCATTTGTGTTTGACATTTTGTAGTTTTTAAAACCTAGTGTTTGCATAGCGTATATAATTTTTGATGAATGAATAAATGAATGGTAAGCCTGAATGCGATCCCCTTTTACGGCTCACTAAATAACTTCTATAAAATGGTAAAAATCAAACGCATTACGAGTTCTATTGCAAACTAACATTAATTCTTTTATAACCACTATTTGGTTAGAGCTCTAGAGTTTTTATATAGATTTCATTTATAGTTTTACTTTTCAGTTCTCAACAACAGCACAAATTGAGACTCATTTATTTGAATTTCTCTTTATTCTGAGTTCAGATAATAAATTGCTTCATCAGTAAAAATAAGTTACTCATTGAAAAAGAGAGCGTTGCGTATGAGTGAAATGCAGAAAAGGCGTAATTGTTGACCACATCAAGCGCACCATCGAATACACCATCAATGAGGCATATGAACCATTATCAGATGCATTATATTCATGTGAAGGAAGTAACAAAAAATGCATTCATGCTGTTTATCCGATTGCGTAAACGGGAATTCGCCTCATTTGCAGTCATTCATCTTTTTCTTAAACTGAAATGAACGGACAAATTAACAATAGAAACAAGAATCATATCTCGCCCACTCCTTGGCTGACTAGGAAATCGCTTATACTAGCATTCATTTATGAATATAGATAGATGATCACCAATATGTGTGGTCTCATTCCCACCTTTAGAACCATATTCAACCAGAGAAAGAAGAATCAAAATAAGAGATTTGATCAACTAATATCGTATCCCATATAAGCCATTCTATATCTTTCTTCTCAGTGTTAAAAAGCTAATGTCATATTTTTTAAACCAAGTTTTTCTCGATGCCTATTGTCGATGATCTAAAGTTAGCTTTGAGTAATGCATTTTATTCTGGGTGTGCCTTCACTTATTCATAGAGATCCTGACAGTGTTTTAGTAAAAGAGAGATTCGAAAACTTCAAACGTGTTTCAAGATCACTGCCCCCCACATGTATTTTACACCATATTGTTTTGTAACCTTACTCTTGTGGTTTATAGGCCTAAAATTTCTCTAATAAATAACAATATAATTTATACATTTAATCTGTTATCATATTTTTTCATGTTCGTATAAAAACAAAATAAACATTTGGAAAGCTTCATAGCAAACTTATTTTTGTTAAAACATGTCAATTATTTTTCATACAAATGGAATTCAATTTCCAAGAAATTAATCATTTTCTAAGATGAAAAAATTTAAGGAAATATTAATTAACTGGAAGTTTCCTTCTATCAAAAAATTATCTGATTATCATATTGAAAGAAATGAATATAAATAAAATATATGTTTTTATTTATTGAACGAAAAGACATTTGGAGGAAACGATTTTTGAAAGAATATTTATAAAAATTGGATTATATTGAAAATGTGAAAAAGTTAAAATCTGTTGAATTAATGAAATAATAATTGTCACAAGCATATGATGAAAGTTAATTTGGGATAACTCTAAACTTGCTCTTATGGTGAATAAATTTGAATTATGCTTTGCAGTAAAAACGGAGAAATTCCATCAATTTGATAGCTCACAATTTATAGTGAAAGAGCAAATAAATTGAAGAAAAAATGCCGATTTTCTTGTTTGCAGTACTAGAATATTACTCTTTTAGTTGCGCAAAGCTATGATACTATATTTTTGTGTTAGTGACTATTTTGCGAAGTTAGTAAAGTTTGTAATTAGAGCGAATGTGCAGCTCTCAGCATGATTTCTTTCTATCTTTGATATCGATTCTACATTAAGAGTCTCATAGGCACGAAAACTAAGGCTCAGTTGTGTTCCGCAGCATTACTCTTATATAATGTTATATATTATGTCTGCATCAATATATACAGTATAAAGTACTATAGAAGAACTCCCTTCGCCACCCACTGTCATATCCGTTCGCCACTTTACTGTATAAGTTATATATCAAATCCTCTGGACATTGAAATCAACAACAATATTCTCACCATTTTGAGTAATCGACACTCGCATTATTGCTCATCTTCAGTATTCAACTCATTTCATACAAAATCATAATGCATTCAAATCAACCAATAATACAAATTTACTTTACTTTTCTGGTCTATTCCATTAATCCAATTTACATTATTCCTTCATAAGCAGAAAGTATCGCCTATTAAAATGACTCTATTATTCATTTTACATCTTCTTTAAATTAATTATTTACGTGTTGAGAAACCTTTTACAAAATTGCCTCCAGTTCACTACTGTGCGTGAAATATCCTATTTAATAAAAGCTATATCTAGTGCTTTCAAGTTAAAGTTCCAATCTTTCCAAATAAAGTTTTTATCATTTTTGAAATTTGGACTTTTCTTTTCAATACTCTTAAACCTAATTTCAACATAACTATTAATCATAACCTCTCTTATTGAATGAGTGTCTCAGTTATCAGATATCTCTAATAATTATTCATGAATAATAAATGACTTTTCTTAACCAATTTTTCTAAAAAATTTTCAAAGCCTATACTTGGAATAGTCGAGTACCATAAAGAACTTACCTTTATTTAGAGCATAATTTATTTTTATTTGATAACTCTCATCGTTTTCTTAGCGATTTTAAAAAACTAGAATTTCAGGAATCTAATCATAAGTTGGATAATCTTACATTTCATTGTGGAAAATTGTTTTAGTAGTTTTATTTCATCAAATTTTCAATCAAAATTTTTAGTCAATTGAGTAAACCAATTAACAATACTTACTGTATCAATATTTACAACATCAATATTAGAAACAAATATTTGTTTGCATTTTTCATTCTCGTTTATTTGATTTTTCCCTAATTTTTGAGATTGTGAGAGTTGAAATCTTAGCTATTTTAGATATTTCTTATGTCGAAATCACATTATTAAACTTTTTAGCTTTTAATTGCTATATTTTTCAGTTATTCCATCATGATTTTAAAAATCACTTCATTAAAAAGCTTTTCAATATTAATTATTTTATTAAAATTTTGTGAATGCATTAAGTGCATTAACCAGCCAGTGTACTGCAAATATCCTTTTGCTGCCCTTTCACCTTTAGCTTTAAGACAGTAAAATACATTTTCATGTAGTGAACTTAAAGTCGGTGTTAAGATTAAGCTGAGATTGAAAATTTTGAGATCAAATTCAAAATAATTAACATCTGTATCAAAGTAGAGCTTAGAATTTTGTGAATTTTAATATTATTGAAGAACTAAATTTTTTTTCCAAAAAAGTAATGTTTTCTAGTTTCACTTTGACTCTCAAGCATTCGAATATGTTGGTGTATAATTGTAATCCATTTAGCAGACAGGACAGCAAAAAATATATCAACTGTGTACTATCGGTTTTAGAATTAAGGGCTACACTTAGTTTTCCTAATGTAGGCCACACAAAACGTCCGAATTCAAAATGTCTAAAACCTGTTTAACCGTCAATTAAGTCCTGTATAAAATAATCAATTACTCTCAAGTATTAAAATATCGATTTTAAAATTCAATTGAATGAAAAGCCAGTTAAACTGATGTGCGTTTGACTCATTGGGAAAGTAAAAAGTTCCATAAAGACCGCAAATAACAATCATAATAATAATATTTTGCTTTTTCATAAATTGAGTTGAAATGCTATGAAATTGTCAACAAATTATCAGTTATGAAAAATGAATACTTACTCGTTAGTGAAATAAAACTTTATTATGGTTAGCGATTTAGCTCTTTTTATTACACTAAATTTCACTCATCTATTTATAGCGCTAACAATTGTGTCTTACATGCATTCCCGCTGTATTTTTACACATATTTACAGTTGAAAATTACTTAATTGCTTTATTCGAGTGACAGCATATTTATTGATGTGAAACTTGAAACTAGAGAACAATTTTTGCTCTAAGTATTAAACAGAGGCTCCATTGCTGTAGTAATTAATACAAGTGTTGCAAGTGGTCATTCAATAGCCATTTAGGTCAGGAAATGAGGAGCGGCTCTACTTTTACGATGAGAAGGAAATACACGCCAGAATTTGACTAAAATGTTTGAAATACTGCAAAACACATGCAATTTACTTATTGGAAAATTGTTTGTGTCACGTATGGCATGATCTTTTGTTTATATCACACAACATAGTGATTAATTATAGTAACAATAAACAATCGATGAAATATTACTATTGTATTTATTGCAATCGTATTTCAAATATACAGCAATGCTATCAAACAGTGCAATCAATTTCATATTTCCAAAAATCTCTTGTTATTCAAAACTACAGAATAATAATCTTTCTATTCAGTTATGTTTGTTATTATAAACTGCTCGTCAAGTATTTTCAAATATTTCAGATCATAAACATAAATATGATCTAAATATCGACTTTTGAGTGATTTTAAAAAGTATCGCTAATGAGTAACTTTTCTTTGGTTTAAACGGTGAGCTATATTACAGAAATGATTATTAGTATTAAAGTATTTCTTACTATTCATTTAAGAAATTTCCAATATATACTCTGTAGACTTACCTGTAAAATATATTATATTTGTAGACTATATCATAAAATTAGACTCATAGAGAAAGTAAAAAGTTTCGAAAAGACAATCAAAGTTATGAAAATTGTTGAATTCATGGTTGAAAATGCATGCTTTCATCAACTTTTTCATAACTATAATTTATTTCTTTGATTTCTAAAATGATTAACTTTATGCCAACAAATACTTATGAGTAACTTTAAAACTTTCTAAAGCTAGTAATTGATAAAAATAATCAGTTTATTTCGTAGTAAAGACAATATAATGTACGTATCTGTAGATCAATGATCGTCGAAATTTCTTAAACTAATAGCAAACCGTTAAATGCATTTAATTGTAAATTTAGTTTGCATTTCTCGGGATCCAAATTTGAACATTTTTAAAAGAAAAGTTCTGAAAGTGACCTTTATTTTGTTATATTGAGCTAATATAAAGCTATATCATAACATCATATTGGTATGTATGATAAGCGTTTTTGCCTTTTGTTAAAATGTCAATTTTACCGGAAAGCCATTCATTTTAATTTATCATCAATTTGGGAGAAGTGACCAAATTTTATACTTTTCGCTCTCACACTCATATATAGAGCAATGTTTTCTATTCCAAAATGTATTTTTAATTCATATTAAAGATTAGCTGTACAGTAATAAGTGACAAAAAAATGAGAAACAGCTAAGAAACTTATTTAGAAATTTGATCGTTTGTCTGCCCGAATACATTTTCACTCTTTTGCTATATATTTTATAAATGAATGTATTTCTGTATTTCTAATTAAAACTGCAAATTATATTAATTTAAATTTCGAGAGCCATTAAATAAAATGACAATTCATACACGTGTGAAATAGAATAATTTGTAGCTTTCACAAGAACACACATGAGTGCATGCAATGAAAAAAACCGATAACAAAAGAATTTGTAATTTTGATATTTATATCCAATTATGAGAATGGAATATTAAATTATCTAAATTTTAATCAATACTTTTCACAACACTTCTGTATTGTTTATGATAAAGTACTAGTACTGCTACAGTAACATAGCTTTGTTGAGCTGCTTAAATATGATACTATTGTTGCGAACAAAGGCTCAAATATAGTGTTCAATTTAGATCTTAACTTCACATAACTTATTATTAGTTTAACTAAATATTTATAAATTTATTGTGCAAATAAAAAACTCGTTAATTTCATTCAAATTTCATTATTATTTTAATGCTTTAAGCAAAGAAAAAAATTAATTATCTTAAATCATAATTTATTTGATACGAAATAAATGTGTCTTTAATTTAGTTAATGATATTTATTTTCACTTGAAAACCAAATTGAAAGCAGGTGTCAGTCAGTTCACTGCATTAGTGATGCTTTGAATACTAACCAAATGTTCTGCTAAAGCCATACTTAAACAAACACATCTGTATTAAACTTAAATCTCTTCACAATTCGGGGGCTATAAAATGGAAATCTAAATCTTTTGGTATTTTGAGCGTAAAGTGATTTATAGTAAGCGATAATTCTAGTCATATAATTAGATAATTTAAAAATGATTGTAAAGTTTGACTGAATTATTAAATGTGATCATTGAATAGAATGGAATCTGAATTTAGTAAAACTAATATAACTATAATATATATTAATGGTAAAGGAAAAGATGCATAACTAGAATAATTTTTAGGAACAATAAGTAAATAAGTCGATAGAAACTCCTCCCGTTTGCCTAAGGCTAAGATAGACATAACTACATAACTAGCTTACCATTAGGCTGGAGAGAAGGCTGCATAAAATGCTGGTGAGAGAGCGTTCAATATGTTTGATAAGTAGAGAACCAATAGAAGTAATGTTATCACAGCGATGCGCTCTGTGGGCATTGGCATCACTGTTGGTGGCGTCAGAAAGGGATGGACAACAAACGAATTACCTGCAGTGTAGGGTATTATTGGATCAGCTGAGGATCTGTATTCCAGTACTACCAACCGTTGAGTTTCCTACGGTTTGCATTTAAATAGTGCGATCATGGCGTATATGGTGTTAGCGCTGGTTGTGTTGAGGCCGTCCTCACAACCGGAATACGTCATATGAATCGGTTGCCGCCCCGTTGGGTTCACATTCAAGCAAATACTACACACAACAAATCCACAGAATTTGAAGGCTTTCTTCAATGGTGGTGTTCAGTGACGGTCACAGCAAGCAGTAAAGCTCTCCCACGGTCTGCGATCTTCGCGGTCCGCTTTGTCAAAAGTAGTGACACATTTTCAAGTGTTTGTGTTGTGTTCTTTCATACATTTTATTTCTTGTTCCGATTATAACACATCAGGACATTAAGACATAAGTGAACTCTATTGCAAAGGCCATCAAAATGCTTAATCCCTTTATGGACAGTGCGACTGCCGCTCATATGCATCAAACCATCAAATTAAGTCCATCGCATGCCACCGATGCAGGCAGTGTTGTTGGTGTGGGTGTAGGTGTCGGACACAATCAGCCAAATCATCAAAGTTTTGCACAGAATGGCTATGGAATGCCTCACGCGCCTCATCATCATCACCATCACGGGTACGCCGCCAGAGATTTTTTATTACGTCGCGATCCACATATGCCAACACTAACGGGTGGCCTCACAACACATGATGCATTGTCGGGCAATTCTGTTCAACCACATCACGCGACCACAATGTTTGTGTCTGCATCACAAGCACTGCATGGCGCGCATCACACCAATGCTGACACACATGTATTGTTCCCGAGTCTCGAACATCATCCGGCAGCACATCATCCACCGCCTCATATGAACGGACAAATGAGAATATCATTGCCGGGCACTGACATGTACGGTCGTCCTGACCATAGTTTCAATCAAACGGCACGAAATGACCACCATTTGACTGGTCCTTACGGGCCAATGAATCCAATGGGACACATGAACCACATGAATATGCATCACGCGGCAGCTCATGGACCCGGAGCCTTCTTCAGGTACATGAGACAACCCATCAAACAAGAAATGACATGTTTATGGATAGATCAGGAACAGACCAGTCCTAAGAAGCCTTGCAATAAGTCGTTCACAACAATGCATGAAATAGTGACTCATATAACTGTTGAACATGTTGGTGGGCCTGAGTGTTCAAATCATGCCTGCTTTTGGAGTGATTGTCCACGTAATGGAAGACCATTTAAAGCTAAATATAAATTAGTCAATCATATAAGAGTGCATACCGGAGAAAAACCATTTCCATGTCCTTTTCCAGGCTGTGGAAAAGTGTTTGCGCGCAGCGAAAACCTCAAAATTCACAAAAGAACGCATACGGGTAAGAGTCTAACACTTATTATCCTTTCAATTACTTATTCCTCTATTATTCCAATATTATGCAAGTCTTGAGTCTTATTTATTTATTTAATAATTTTGCATTTGCAACACGTTCTCCTTCAGAACCTTGAAATCATGAACAGTTTAAGCCATAATTCATAGGAGAGAACCCAAACCCGTGCAAAATTTGTAATGCAATTATTGATACCTTTTATTGCTTTGATGGGTAAAAGCGGGTCACTTAACATATTAACACTGAAAACCACAAACATAACAATAAATTAGCAATTGATAAATTCCAGGAAGTTATTAACAAATATATTCTTATTTCGCTCCCGTATCCCAATGCTGCCTAAGGCCTATTCCGTGGCCACTTGTGTTTTGAGCTCAAACTTACATTAGTTTCTGAGAATCACAGCATAAAAATAACCGATACTGAGAGCACCTTTAATCAGATACTAGAATACAGTTTAGCTTTAAGACGTCTAAAGAATATATTATACTATGAGTTGTTCGTTAATGTAAACGGCAATTGTAAAGAAGTTTGTCTTTAGAATGAGATGCAATTGCCTGAAAAAAGAACATATGTTAAGAGACCACTCATGCGAGAAGATGTGCAATAAATTGTCACGAAAGACATTTGTGATGGTTGATAGAGCGCATCGGCTACTCGTGTACTAACAAAGAATACATATATATGTAAAAACAATGGCCAACAAAATCTTGAAAAATTATCTTTAAAGTAATTTCTTTTTGTTGTGTTAACCACTATTGAGTTCAATAAATTTCTAATATATTATACCTGTAAGAGAGAAAGGCATGAATAGTGGAAAACAAATTCTTATGATTTATGATGTGATGTGAAATTGTAAATAGCAATATAGCGATGCAGTAAAAATGTCGATTTAGGTCTTTGATGGCACTCGTTTTGAATTGCAATCATTCACAAGACCTGACATGAAAGTCATAAAGTAGACAAGACTGTGATCAGCTCATTGGTCACTCGCTTGCGCTTTACCTCTACTTTATAACTCCCAAACGAATATTCAAACAAGATCTTCAAGATTGTGTTCACTCTCTAAAAGGAGAAATTATAAGCTTCAAGTAGTAGTTATGCCACTACAGAGTAGTATCAAAAGTAGAAGTATAAGCACAAGACTTTCTTCTTTTATTACACTCAACATTTCGCTGAAGGGATTTTCCACTACAAGAGACTCGTGTTTTAAATGTGTGCGATTTGGCCGTCATTTATATTATTAGATTTAGTGGCCCTTTGCTTACAGCCACTCATATTAAGGTGATTGTAAAAGTGTAAACTAATTAAAGGATTGCTAATGAAAATTTTATTGATAAGTGCTTTGGGGATAAATTTGTGGCAAACTGTCAGTCATGAGTCTCATGTGAATAATATTCGAGTTCGAGTTCACCCATACCTCCAATTTTCAATTGTTTAGCTCTAAGCAAAGACCTTGTAGTAAAGCCATAAAGATTACAATACTTTTGCTTCTTAGGACTTAGTATACCATTTGCTTCAAATATAACAAAAATAAGATGCTCTTAATTCAATCCGCAACCATTCTATTCATTTAAATTCTTAATCGTCAAATTCATGTTAATCACACATTTGGATCCTTTACTTTCATCGACTACTTTCTACTTTCCTTAATCTTTAGCTGACTTTACTTTTCTTCTTAAATTTGCAACTTTTATCTTCTTTTCTTCTCAATAAGTTATTCTAAACTTAGAAGTGAGAAAACGACACAATTATTTGCTCTGAAAGAGTGAACACAGATTATGCACACAAATGATATGATATAACTTGATGTCATTTTAAAGTTATTGATTTCAGATTAAATTAGATATTGAAGATGAGAGTCAAAAATGATGAAACTGAGTGTTCAAGTGTTATGAAGCCTAAAATCATAAGACATATTCTTGAATCATTGGCTCTATTTGATTGTCAAACTCATTTTGATTAAACTTTGATTCAATAAATTTATTTAATGCAGTGAAATAATTGGCTCGAGTGAAGTCCCACTATTGAGAGTATGACATGAGAATCAGTTTAATTTATAGAGTTTGTAGAGCCACTAGAGATGGGAAATGATTTGATTGTATTGTTATATTTATTCTATTATCTTCACAATTGTATTGACCCCAACACTTGAGTTGAGTTCACTCATAAATGTTATATCAATAGTAATCGGATCCGAAGACCGAAGTAAATGACTCTTCTATGCATTCGCTTTCTATTTAATGATACTTTTAGGCTCGAAAAGAGTCTCCAAATGCATGAGTGAATGTCGAACACAAGATTTACTACTCTTTCAAGAGTGAAGAGAGAGTAAACGGAATTCTGTTCATTGACTACTTTCTAAAATGAAATGTTAGAATTAGTGACGAGTTTTACCTTAAAAATTCAGGTTAATCTAATGTTTACATGAAATTATAAACTTATTTATGAAAAATGAATGTGAAAGCATATTCACATTTAACTACCATTTAATGATCATAACAATGAAATAGGAATTATGGAAATACAACTCCATAACAAAGCAATAGTGAGCCAACAGTTAAACTTATTTGAAAATTCCAAATGTCAGAGTAAAGCACATAAATTATATTGAGTACAGAGAGGTTACAGTTGACCATGAATTATAAATTGTTGGCATTCACTGTAAAAGAAGGCTTATTTTTTAAGCGTTGTATTTTTGCATCATTAGACTTCTAACTTATGATAGAAATTGTGAGAAAAAAACTGTGAACTAAAGTTAGACTCTCTAAGTATAGGAATACTATTGAAATGAGACTAGTTTTCACATTTTGTATGGTAATCGCCTTAACGGCTTATCGATTCAATAACAGATTCGCAACGCGTGTACAAGTGAAGTACTGCTACACAACTATAGAGCAGTGATTGAGGGGCGATATGTGATTCGTATAAATGAATTCAATAATATGGTGAATAAAGTATCCCAAATGTGAGTGATCCCTATCAAGATGTTGTAACGGACAGACTTACAACACCACATGAGAGTCAAATAAATAGGAGCCTAACAATGCATTCACGTATATTTTCTATAATGCTTTTATTGCTGATTTCTATCCTTATAATACGCTTCACTTATTATTAATAAATACATTACCAAAAATCCATTGCATAGCACTCAAAATACTTTTAATAAGAATTCAAATTTATAATAAAATAGAATTAGTTGACAGTAATACAAAAATAACACTATATTGGGATATATTTCGGTTTTAAAATTTTGAGTCAACCTAAATGTTAGTTATATTGTACTAGCATTTAGAGGATGCGAATGATTAATTGTTAGAATGAAAAACGCTGACAAAATGATAGTAGGATTGCAGTGAATCGAGAGCTCATTTACTTGTATGCCATACTCGCAAAGCATAAAAATTTACTAACACTAACACTAACTTACAACACAATAAGCTCCAATCGAGGCACACCCTCTTTGACCATTTCATCCGGCAATAATGGGCAATGCCTGCAATGCCTCTTTTGAAATATGAAAACCCCATTCATGACCGGTTTGTATGCCATGTACTGTTGAATACTCTGCAAACTTCTCTCACTCCGTCTCTCTCTCTCTCTCTCTCGCTCGCTCTCTCGCTCTCTCGCTCTCTCGCTCTCTCTCTCTCTCGTCTTTCTCACTCATCCCATTTCATCCTCTTTACGCGTTTGAGGACTCTTATCTTCCCCTCTACTTCTTTATTTTTACAACTGCAACAACTCAAGAAAAGTTGCAGGTGTGAAACGAACTTGTATTTAAGGTTAAAGGCCATCAAAGCAATGAGCCAAAGACAGAGAAAGAGAGAGACATTGAAGCACTAGTAAGAAAATGAAAAAGCATGCATACATTCTGGAAAATATTTACAACACCCTAATAATTATGTATTGACTTAGCAAAAAACGATTCTTTTACATCTATGTACTTATGATTTATTTGTGCATAATTTATGCTGATACAAGCTCTCTTTTTTTTGTCTCAGGCGAAAAACCTTTTAAATGCGAATACGAAGGTTGTGATAGAAGATTTGCCAATAGTTCAGATCGGAAGAAGCACTCCCACGTTCATACAAGTGATAAACCGTACAACTGCAAAATTCGCGGCTGTGACAAAAGTTATACTCATCCCAGTTCCTTAAGAAAGCACATGAAAGTTCACGGCAAATCTCCACCACCGCCGGGAGCTCCGGGTTCCGCCAGCTCTGGTACTGGCTCAGGGTATGAAAGTGACGGAGCAAACAATGCTAGCAATACCAACAACACTAGTACTACACCAAATCCTTCAGTTCATTCACATTCTCACACCCATTCATTTGGAGGCAATGTTAACAATCCAAACCCAGGCAATATTGGTGGCAATACTACTAATAATGGACTTAATAACTTAACCGGTACAACGAATGGTCCGTCGGTGTTATCTTCTCTTACCTCGAATAACACAGTCCTGTCGAGTGGCCATCACTCGCATTCTACAAACTTGAGTGAGTGGTATGTATGTCAGTCAGCAGCTGGAATGCCTACACCGCCAAGCAATGAACACTCACCAGTTGGACACGCAGGTGTACCTCTTCATCATCATCACCATCATCATCATCCGCATCTTCATGCAGCCACTTCATATTGACAATTGTAAAATACAGAGACATTTAAGTTATTATTCATCATTGTTTGTATATCAACCATAATTGCATTCATTGAAAATACATAACTGTTATTATCATTACAAAAAGGTAGGCCTACAATGTGGCAATTCTTAATATTTATTTATATTATCACTTAAGTGGGCAATATCTTAACACTTAAATTAAGTTTTTATCATTATTTAAATGTTCAAAATTAATATAAAACCAAATTTTTTCAAATCAATACTTTTCGCCGTCAATTAAAACTCAATATAAAGCTCTTTGAGTTTTGAACAAATTATGATAAATCATTTGATGTGATAATAGAAGTACTTAATGATTATTATTATTATTCAAGATACTTATCGCAGATACAAAGTTACTGAAGTACTCGCAGTACATATGTATAAACAGCTGAAGCATATTATCTCTTGTCATTTAAAGTTTTTTATTGCATGCCTTAATTTAGTTGAAATCATTTTGTTGTCATCATAAGTTAAAGTCCGCTATTTGTAAATATAAGTATATAAATATCGTAAATAATAAAATAATATCATAATTATTCTGTGAAAGTAATTAACTCGTCACGAATATACAGCACTAGTTCTGACTCTTTCAGAAGGATGAGGAGAGAGAGAGAGAGAGAGAGAGAGAGAGAGAGAGAGAGAGAGAGAGAGCGTGAGTGAGTGTGTGTGGTAGATATATAGATAGGCAGAGAAATCTCTTTTTCATGTATAAAGTTTTCGAATTAGACAAATAGACAAATTTTGGAGCTATCAATTAATAGATAGTGTTATAAGAAACATGTCGAGTTTTAAGAAAATATTGTGAATATGAGCGATATTTGTTTCAACAATCACTACTTGAAACCGGATGAACTGATATAAACTGACGAAAGCTTAAAAATAATGAGGTGTGAATAAATTGGATGATCATTACCATATGATAATATCAAGTGAATTTAATTATAGCACAACTCATACTCATTTGAGTATTCATTTGAACACATTTTCTTCATCAATACCTGGCTCTACAAACACATATGCCAACCAAATGACTAAACCAAAGACTTTGTTTTCAAAACTCTCCTCAAACATCAAACTATTCTGAACTAAAATGACAAAAGTAGTCAACATATAATTTCTACTTACCATCTATTTTTAAAAGTAGTGCATCTTTTCTTGCATTAGGCATTATAAAGATTTATTTCTGTTGTGTTTGTTCTATAGCCTTATTGTTTTATTTTCTAAATTGAATATTTATTTTGAAATTTATTATTTTTATTTTGAGCAAATTTATCTACTCATTGATAGATACACAGTTTGATTAGTGCAGTACTCTATATATCTGATAATACAAACACATTATAGAGTCATTAATGTTCATTCAAATTATCCTAGAATTCTGAAGTACTCTCAATCTAAACAACATATCAAATCAATATTTATTTCATTTAGATTTATCGCTAGTTTTAGACATTATAGTTCATTAATTATTTAGTTTTGAACACTTTTTGTCAATTATCAGATATCTTATTGAAATAAAACTATTAGTAATAATCATGAGACCATATTATAAAATATTATAAGCTATTATAAGAACAACAAATTCATAAACTTAATGGTTAGTTACAGTCTTGCAATTAATCTGAAATTTTATACATTTAATAATAAATAATTATTTTCAACATAGGTTTATGTTGAACAATAGTTTTTATGAATCCCATATCTTTCAGCTAAACTTGAGATCAAAGTTTAAATTTCCTAATTTCAGAAAATATACAGTAGAACCCAAACAGAACTAATATAATCTTAATTGAGTTTAAAATAATATTACAGTATTCAAAATGTTCAGTACAAAAATCCTAAATGATTTCTAAGTGTTCTTTGATTTTGATATTAATTTAAACCCAGAACACAGTGAAACAGATTTTTGATGAAAAGAGAAATGAAAGCGTAATAAAACAAAACATATGCTGCGTGTCAATTGGGAAGCCCTTAAGTTGTTACGAGTTAGTGCTTCACAAAATTTAATTTTAAAAAATGTTTTTACATAATTGTTTGGAACGTATTATTTGTTATTAGTGAAAGAGAATTGATAGTAGAAATGAAAATTTATACGTTTAATTTTCAATTGTGGGGTAGTTTATGATGAGAATATAAACCTTAGAGCCACCAATGGTGTCGTGACCATTGCTAAGGTGGGGGGTTATATAGATTCATAGAATCATGAATACGGCTCTCAGCGTGCTTTCTTTGTGTCACAGCTATTCCCATATTGGACAGCAGCTGCGTTTACGACAAAATTGTCCACATTCTAGGCTTTCTTTCTAACCAAAAGACATAAACAGAGTGTAACGTCAATGACTTGTTTGAGACGGGATTTGGTATACTCTCTCCTCTTATTAAGTACTACTAATACTAAATTCGTTTACTTTGAACTGTATTTAAATCTAATAATATATTATAACTTAAGTATTTAAAGTTTTTTGTTTCTGACAAATTCGTGATTTTTCAGTTTTGATTCTCAGCGGTATATCTATATTAGGCGTTCAGTCGATTGTATTGATAGTGGTATTAGTAAATAAAGAATTGATTCGTGTGAGAATCAGAAATAGCAATCTATTAGATGTTTTGGTTCAGGTTTCAATAATAGCTATACCTATATATTCAACTATTTGGAGAGTGTTTGTACGTTTTGCTGTTTGTCTTATCACTGAAACATCACATCAGTTATAGAGAATTGATAATATACATTATACAGTAGAAGTAGCGCTATAATAGCCACTATCTTCGTTGTATGTGATCTCATCTTTCCGAAATAGGTGTATCTGACGGCAAAATTCTTATCTGCAAAAGGGATCTACTTTTAAAAGTTAAAGAACCTTATTCTAAACACTAATTCTATAAGCTATGACTTCAGTCCTCTTTACAAAAATACACGAGTGGTGGATAAGTCACAAAATCATGACTTCCTAAATGTCACAGAAATTGTGAGGTCTTTTCATCTTTTATTTATGGATTAAAGTTATGTTATCTTTTGCAAGTAATGCCTATTTAATATTCTAAATTATTAGAATTCCATTATCACTAATAAAGAATACATGTTTACTAAGTTATTCTACATCTAAAGTTACTCTTTAACGGCATTTTTACTTTTCACAAAAGAAGTTTTCAAAATGTTGTATTAGGACTGCATTTCACTCGAGATTCAAATGTTTGAAAAGTCCTTTAGAGTATAGAAGAAAATCAACAGTTTAAGTTCAATACTAAAATATTATTCAAAAGAGAGCATTGGGTGCCTCTAAAGTAGGACAAACATCAGCTAAAGCTTTTATCCTAACAATACTTGTAAAACATCAATTCAAATATAGAGCACTTCAAATAAGTGGAAAAATTTAATTCAATCAAAATTATTGATAATGAACTCAATATTTTTCATAATTCAACACTTATTTGTGTTTTATTGATGATTACAATTTTAAATATTTGAAAAAATTCATTTTCAAGTCTTTATGCACTTTTAATCATTAAAGTCATATTTTATTGCATTTACTGATTGATGAATTCAATGAAAACCATTTATTAAGGATAATGTAATTTAAATGATAAAATTTCCAAATTTAAAACCTGTCAATAACTTTGACAATACTAAATGTTATACGAGTTACGAATACAACTTTACGAATTTCACGTAAATTTATTTTTTAACTCAAATGCTGTAACTTTTGAAACTATAATAGAACTGCAATCGCTCTCAAATGTTTGCATGTCTTTAGACATATGCAGAACATAAGCTTTTTGACAAAATAGAGCTTTATATCATTGAAGCATAATATATAACGTTTAAACGGTAGAAATCGATTGAGAACTGCCCACATAATTGTCAACTGCTCTGCTCAGTAATGCTTAGCGGTGGCGATGAAATTATTGAGATTTGATGGCTTATACGTTATAATAGGAGTGAAACATACGTCATAGTAGTGTTTAGTTATATGGTTTAGAGTTGAGTATAGGGTATAAGTTATAAATTGTTTTATATTATTTTGGCACCATTGGCACCATAGGTGATGAATGTCTTCGGTGTTTTGATAAGAATGACAAAACCTCGGTTGAAGCCAGACCTGCTGGGAGAACGTGTGCTTTATGGGCTACGAAATGGAGCTCTAGCTCTGTATTCACATCTTTCGTATTAATAACTTTTGCTGCCAATATATGCATGAAAAAAGGAAAGCTTTACTCGGATTCTAAGAAGAGAAAGGGCGAGCATATATAGAAAAGCCATCTCAGCAACAAAAGAATGTACAGAATCGAGGACGTACTGGTGCAATATATAATGGTCTGCGACAAAACGCTTGAAGGCAGGCAAAGGCATTGCCACTACCAAACTATAATATATGCATCTCTCCAGCGTTTCAAAATATGCTTTTGTGCCTCCACTAGAGCTTCAACAGCAGATTCAAAAGCGTATCGAATCCACCTATAATGTTGTGCCCCATCGAAAGAAATGCTTGTTTAGCAAATACACACGCATCAGTGCATCACTGCATTTGATGCACACATAATAAACTGCACATCAAATATACTCTATTGTAGGAACTATTGAGTCAAACCTTTGCTAAAGTTATGAACTCTTAAAAACCTGGATTAAATCTAAAAGCCATGCAAAACGACTGAATACCTAATATCAAAAAAGTGATTGGTCTGACTTCAAACAAGCCTCAAGCGATCCGTTTTACTGTGTATAGCAATACCAAAATATCATTTGGACAGTAATTTGCTTGAAAGACACCCTAAAGCATAAAAACAATGAATATAAAGGAGGAGGTGGTTATTCTTATTATCTTCTGATTGTAACTTTTACGAGTTGTAACACAACGGAAATCCTCGACTTCTTTGCTAACATCATAAGATCAGTCATTCTCGAGATTCTAAAAGGGGCCCAACTTTTATAACTAATTTAATTTGTTGTAAAGACATGGCATTTAAAATCTTACAAAACGTTAGAATTGTATTGAAATTTAGTGAAACATGAAACTCATCCTATAACTAAAATAACATATAACAAGCAGCAGAAATAGTGAATGCGCAAAAAAGCCTTAATCTAGTCGTCCCTTCATTCTGATCATCTGCACAACTGTGCCGTATAGTCAAATTGTGAGAGAAAAGAGCCAAAAAGAGAGAGACAGAGAGAAAGAGCGAGAGAGAAAACGTTGAAAAAACAGGGTCTGTATGAAAGAAACTTCATGAAAGAGCTACAAAGCGACGACCGCTCTATACATTGATGTCAAAAACAGCTTTCTCGACCCTTGTCTGTTAAATAAACTACCTTTTGGAATACAAATCGGACTCTACCACAGTATATTACTCTCTGCAAGGATAGCATCTACAGGGAATCTCAAATGTATCTGAACTCATGCTGTGTATCCTTATCGTCACTGGCGTAGGAGTTTAATTTAAATCAACAATAAGCTATCTTTGCGAAATATTATACAATTAAACCATAAGTTTTCTATCTTCATATTTAAATATAATTACCCTGTAGTTAGCGCTTCATTTTTTTAATCAACTAAACCATACCAAACTTTAGATACAATCTAAATATAATCCCAATCTATTTGAATTATACAATAAATAGAGATATATAAACAGTTAACTGTATCTCAAATTCATCTCTTAATAGCGGTAACAGAATTTATAGCTTCTAAGTTTTTAAAGATTAAAATTTTTATTTCTTATCTTTAATTAAACTATTCAAATTAAGTTTTTAGACACCAGTGTCGCTACATGTTTAATAAACTTTTGGTTTAATATGTAGCGACACACGCGGCTGCAAATCAAAGGGTGTCTAAAAACTTAATTTCAATCATTCAATTTTTTTAAGAAATCATTCAATTAAGAAAAGTTTTTCAGTTATTTAATTTCAATCATTTACAATATAAATATTTGATCTTCTCTGGTATATTTTCTAGTAATTTAAAACTCCACAAATAAACTACATTCAGATTAGTCTTTTGTTTTTGACCCAAATTTTACCAGAAAAGATTAAATATTTGTGTTGTACTTTATTATACCTGTACTGGTAATGATCCATAACATTTGGGTTTTTGTTACGTTTGGACAATGTTTTAATCGAGTAAAGTTATAGCTTAGATCTTGTGATTAACTCAATTCGTATTTTTTGTTATAGTCAATAATTTTAATATAGAGTGAAATTTACGATTTTGAACCTATCATTTCATATCATTACATATTTAATTCATAATTTGAAAACTATAATAGAGGCGTTCATCTTGAGATTTCTTCACACCCACCTTTGCAGTGGAAAAATGTGGGCGACCACAAAAATTGGCTCAAAATAAGAAAATTTTATCAGTTTGGGAATGAGATAAAATTTATTGGTTTAGTATTTGTATATATTTTGGTTACTTTGTATTTGTTTTTGAATTTGAACAGCAAATCAGTCACAAAATCTAAACAAGTCTTCGAAATTCTCAATGAGAGAGTTAAGGAATTTTTCTAACCGCGGGTGCGGGTGTGAAATGTGCTCCTCTTTAAATCAATCCCATATAAATGATAGTAAAATTCAATTTCTATCGTTCTTATAGATTATTTATTATTTTAAAATATTCATAATTTAAATTCCTCAGTCATTTCACTCTTCGCCCATTTCTATTTTGATTTTTAAAAATAATGAATAGCTTCAAGTGCTTTATGTGATTGATTTTATTTTAGTGAATGATTAATCAGTGATAAAAAGTTTTAAACGATGTCATTGGAATTGGAATTGGAATTAATTTGTTTCGTTTTACTGATTGATTTACTCATAATCATTATTGATATTCGAAAATTGCTAATACTCTAAATATTTTAAATTGTGCAAAATTATATAATTTTAGAAAATATAAAAAATGTAAATAGGTAATTGTTCAGAATTGATTGATTGAGTTCATGCAACGTTTTTCCGATAAATTCCTTTGAGTTTTCATTAATGAATAAGGATTTCAATGAAAAGTGAGATTTTCGTGTAATTCAAATAATTTTTTCGGCATAAATTGCCCATCAATTTATTCATTAATTGAATCGTTTTCCAGGAAGAGCTCATAACAGATATGAGCTTTATTTTTACATTTGTGACACTTTCAAATGCTCAAGTATTCAAGAGATTTGGATTTTTCACAGATTTGTTTAAGCATTAGAATTATTAGAGGGAAACTCATATTATATAGTATTCAAAGAAGGCTTAAGATTTTTCAAATTTTAATGATATCTTCAAACTTAGGTATTTATTTGAGAAATATTTATACACCAGTTTATTATTTTATGCCTTTTATTCACTGAATATATAGAGTATTTTAAAAATCAGTAAACTTTGCCTTAAAATGCGATCATAGCTTAAGATTATAATTTTTTCATAAAAAGGGTGATCTGTAAATATATTTGAACCAATTTTAACATCCACTCGAATTCCAACCCTAGATATTACACAATTTTGTAATGATTAATTGATTATTCTCACAAATTTGATTGAAATTATTCGGGAATTTCTAATCTGTTCATAAAATATAATTATTTTTTTGAGTTTAATTCCAGATTCAGTTGAGTTGAAACATAACTGCTTTTATGAGAATTAGAAGTCGGAAAGAGAGGAAAAATTTGCGCTAATATTCATGTTGTTAAAGGAGATGACATATGGGTTTGATTAAATGATGACAAATCTGTAAGTGTAAAATGTGTAAACTTAATATATGTGACGGGAACACAAGAGTTTAACTAAACACTGGAGCGCTGCAAAGGCTGCAAACTTTGACTGCAACTTAACGTAGACTTAATAATATTTTAAATATGTTGGAAATAAGAAACACCAATATTTTTGAGAAATTTATCAGTTTTATAAGTTAAGCATATTTTCTAATAAGTAATGAGAAATCACATATTGGCAAAAGACTTAATTCTTAAGTATAAGATGTACTGCAACGGAAGAAATTAGTAATTATAGGGCGGGTCTTATAACAGCTTGAAATTTGAAGTGGTGAGGAAGGACTCTAAGACTTTAACAGATAAAATGTTTGCGAAGTGCCTAAAGTATTGGTGGTCTTCGTTACACTCGAATTGGAAATGGAATGGGTGTGTCGTTTGCCACTGAAACAAAAGTAATGGTCAATCAGCACTTGTCCATAACTCATCTCTCATTTATGTCTCAACAAAATAACTCTAAATTTTAAGCTTAAATCCGCGTAATTGCAAATCGATTCATCTTTTATGAAAAGCCAAATTTAATCTAAAAATCAAAAACATTGACATCTTATTTGAGAATTCATTTCTAGTATAAATAGTCAGTTATTTATAGCAATAGATTTTTTCAAATCAAAAATACTTATGCAATCTTTTAGGTACAGGTATATATAACTTGAAATTCAGTCACTTTATGATTATAAGTTAATTTGTAAACAATATAATGTTTTACTACACAAGTTCGACACAAACCTTTCTATTTTGTCTGATTATAAAAGCTCAAGAAATTGGTGCAAAGCCTCAGACATGAAGACTTTAGACCTGAAACCTCATCAACCCTGAGGCTGGAGACTTGAAGCTAGAAAACTAAACTTGTAGGACTCAATTTAATCCTTAAAATACACTAAATCTTCTTCATAAACTGATCACTCATTGAAAAAGGTCAGCGCATTGAAAAACTTAAGCTTTTCTCAAAAATATTAGTCAATAATTTAACTTTTTATTTCTTAAAGAAATAATTTGATATTTAGCTCAAAATAAATATGGATGAATTTGATATCCGTTTGCGATATAACAATGAATGATATCATGGATTGCTTGAACAGGAATTCAGTGATTGGAAAATTTTCTATTTTTGAGCCTCAAGATTATGTCAATAACCATTTAATTGAATCATTTGGATCTCAAGCTTATTGAAATACCTCTGGTCTAAAGCTGCAAATCAAAGAAATGGATATGTAATAGTAAGCCACTAGAATTGTTTAATTTATATTTCTTTAATTATAATAGTTATACTAATCTCTAATAATTTGTAACAAAGAAATTCAACAAACTTTCGAAAAAATTATTATCATTATAACTGTCAAGTTGTAGAAATCTTTGAATGAGATCTGCATTATGCGAAAATTTTTATTATTAGATATTTATTTACTTCCAAACCTAGACTTTTATTTTCGAAATTCTTAAGTGAATAATGAAATTTGATTCCACTCATTGAAGTGCACATATAGAAAATGATATTCAACTATAATAATATTGGTTTTTATTAGTTTAAAATATAGTATAAGCTGTCATTTCAATAAAATTAGTTGTCTATATGTTATCTATAGAATTAAATAGAAAGCTTTGTGTGATTTACGGTCACTGGACATGGAATAGTTACTATAGATGACATCCTAAACTTTGAAATATACAAGAAATAAATTTACAATCCAACTAAGAATCCCCGCAGATTTTTCTCCGCCTTTTGAAAAATACACTTCTAAATATTCAAATATAAAAAGTGGGATCAAGAGTGTGACAGCCATGGCCAATATCTTGTCCCGCTGTTACCTGTCTAACAAGTAGTGAAAAAATTTCCAATTTTTTGGCTTAAACTTTAAAACAAGTTGTCTTTCAGTCTATATCAAAAGAAAGAACCCAAATCTCCAACATATAATCCAAGCGTTTCTATTCACTTTTATTTTATAACAAATTTATTCCTATAAAAATAAAAATCAAATTTTGAACTATTTTTGTTTTTGATCATTGGAAAGGCAAATATCATGAATTTATGTCTTAACAGAATTTCATATATTTGAATCTGAAATACAAATAATAGTATTTTGAATTTAAACCCTTAAGGGATTGTTATATACTCTATAAAGCAGATAAAATAAATGCATATCCGGTGTCTGCTTATGACAGCTTATTTCTCAACAGAATAAAAAATGTAACACAGTTTATGACAGTTTATTTCTCATTAAAAATAGTTGATAAAAATGTCGTTAAGCGAACAAAAACAATGTTTTCTTCAGAACTGAATGGTTAGAATTTGCACACAATAAAGATCTAAATTTTTTGAAGAGTTATAGTTTATTACATATAGTTCTGGTGCAATAAGTTATTAATTGAATGACACAATAATGATGAATGTTGAAAAAGTTGCCTAAAAATCCAATATTTTGACTACGCTTTCACGGATCACTAGTGATTTTAGGAGTGTCTGACCATAAATACCAATCTTATTTCGTATAAGTTAGTTAAGAATTGAGTTTTTTTCTCAAATGAAATAGTTTGTTCAATGCTTCAATGCATCACTGAATGCGTATGTTTTTAAATTATAAATCATTTGCTTAATATATTTTATATTTCAAAAGGAAACAATTGATCAAAAATTCTCTGAAACATAACAAAATTTGAAAGTTGTATCCAATTTTAAGATTGACAGTCAAGAGAGAACAGCAATGTTTAAACTCAACGACACTTATGCGGAATATTGTTTGATACCTCTCGTACAGGTCTATGATAGGCTCACTTATAAGATTCAAGCAGTTTCTTTTTGTCGATCGCAAATTTTGCTCTGCATGAGGTCTCACACAAATATATTTCTTATAATTCAGAGCTATTTGAATGCGTAAAATACTTCAAACTAATACATCTTTCATTTTTCCTGAGGCTCTATTATCAAAACGGAACTAAATATTAAATCGATGATTGTAAGCAACTGAGAGATCGATGCATAAGATCTGAGGCAAGAAAAAAATTTGAAGACCATGAAGACTATGAACAAGTAAGTCATAGACTGCTTGGCGGCTTCGGTGTAGGAGCACCAAAACCCCTACAGAGATGAAGATGAAAGTATAAGCAATAACAACACGAAACTAGAAGTACTGAAATATATTCTCTTCTATGGCTTCACTTCATTCTCTCTATCGTTCTCTGTGTTTCCCTATTTTCAAATATCTTTCTAAAAGGCGTCTATATTTGAAATTTCAATAACAAAACAGGGATTAAAAAAACTTTTTTTCAAATTTTAAATAACAAAAGTTAGAGTTTCAGAATTCTTAAACATATGTTAATTAATTTTAATTTCAAATATTATGTTTGAGAATTTCAAGTTTATAGAGTTGTATTTTTTTTATTCATAGCTTTGTTATATCAGTGACTCTTAGCTGGAAAACAGGTTTAAAGTTAAACTCACTTTTCTTTAATAAACTACTTTTAATTATAAAGACGAAGCAACGAAACCAAATCTAAACACGTTATAATTCACTCATGAATCAGTATTTCTAACTAACTGTTCATAAGCTCCGCCTAAACACAAATCTACAAAATGCGTCTCTTATGACACAATCTTAAGCTCACTTTCCTTTATAAGTCTTAGAAATAGATTTTAGAGTTATGCAACTCTAGCAATATCTCATAGCAAGAGTTACAGAATATGTCTATTGAATAGTTTTAACAATTATTGGGTGCAATCCGTTTGGATTGTATTAGAGTTGTGTTAGAGTGACATCACATTATTGTTCACCAAAGGAGTGGTCTATTGATGGAGAGAAGCCTTGACTCTGACTCTAACGAATTTCTAGATACTCAACGAGAGGAGATTTATGCCCTCAGGGAAGAGAATACAACACAATTTGGAATGCAAAGAACGCACATATGTTTTAAAATAGTTGCAGAACTGACTGTAAAACATTATGCCATAAGCATAACTTACTTACTAATACACATTCCTTTTCATTTACTTGAATTTTTTTCATCATAGGTTTATTTGCAACACATTTGCGAACGAAACAGAAAAATTCCTTTGCGTTTGATTTTCAATTAAATATATGTTGACTAGAATTGATTAGTCTGCTTATGTCTAGCCAGGTGTTGCCCTTCATGTCACAATGTCAATCAAGCTTAGAATTGATACTACTATACGTTCCAAAACCAAATCAAACTCAAAATCTTTAACTTCAATTCACTTAAATTCGAAAGATAAGAGGGACACGCATTCACTTTATTATTCAATACTTAGGCTTTAATGTCAGAACTTTCCAAATCTCTATCCCAAAGGCTTACATTTAAATTATTATTGAAACTTAAGTTTTATAATCTTTTTTTGTCTTTTTAATCTAACTTTTACTTATTTGTTAATAATAGCAGTAATTGTTAGATAATTGTGACTCTAATATCAAATAATCTAATATCTCCTGCAACTGCAATATAGATCTTGTTTTATTATTTCATCCCAACAATGAATATTCAATGCTAGCATTAGCCGAGAATACCAAACCAAAATTGAATTAGATTTGCCCCAGGATTAAGTGATGCATGACTTGGAAGGGAATTCAAATAAGTAAATGTGCAATGCGAGAGAGAGAGAGAGAGAGAGAGAGAGAGAGAGAGAGAGAGAGAGAGAGAGAGATAATGGTTATGTAAAAAAGAACACGTTATTCTCAAGGGATTAAAGTATATTTTGTTGAGTTTATTATATCTGATAATGGAAGTTGTGTATAACCACAAAATTCAGTATTATATTATGAGTTTATATTCTAAATCGAATTAAATGTTATTTATAACTGCTATTTGCCAATTACCTATTTTTAATACATCACGATATTTTTCTATGATAATACTGTATATCAATTATTAAAAATGTTAACTAAATATTAAGTTATAGAGTATAATATTATTACAATTTAGAAAATAGTTCGATCTATCAGAGCCTGACTGGTGGTGAGCCCTCACTACCACTCAATGGTACTGCGACTCGAGTTCTCTGAGGCAAAAACTCAATTATAAAGAGTATTTATTAGAATTGCTTAAACGACTCATGAATAATGTTTTTCTGTCATTAATTAAATGAATGAAAGTTAAATGAATACAATATTTCATTTTATTTTGTAAGCCGTAATCGACCCTATCTTTGGAAATTTAATTAAAAACAAATTAAATTGAGGATAATTTAAATGAATTATTGTTGTATCATATCCTCGACAATACATGATTTAAAATGCTTGACAATTGTCTCTAATAGTGAACTGCATTTTTGAGAATATAATAAATTATGAACTTTTAGTACTAAAGAAAAACTACAACAAAAAGCAACCCATCAAAAGTAGAACATAATATTTATTGCTCACATCAGAGCCACACCCGATTCTAACTTAAATTCCATTCAATTGCAATAAATGACAGAATCATTACCAAAACACTTCTTATAATTTCTAATGTAATGTTTCATAGAATACAGTATTGAAGAAAAGTAGGCAGTTATGTATACTCTATACTCTCCCACTTGAATTTGTATAATTTGAGTGAAGATATGCGCCAAAAGTTCACATATTGGTTAACAGACAAGGAATTTCAAGTTTAATTATTTTTTACTTTCCAAACCAACTCAATGTAATGTTTGCAAAGTTGTTGTCTTCGAATTTATTAGATGGCAATTTGAGAGAAGTTTCCCGCAATAAATTAAAATTTTATTTTGAAAAATTCATACTGAAAATAGTTTCTCAAACCTAAATCTTATTCGAGTCTCAAAAGATTTGATTCTCAAGTGATATTAGATTTAATCGTTGACTTTTATTTTTCTCTTATTTTATAGCTTACAGCTAAACTTTTTGTGTGATGGGTTGTACTTTAGTTTAAAAATTATTTTCAATCTGCAGGCAGACTAATGTAAAATCAGAGGCGCGTGGCTTCCTCTATACTACCCCTGAGAATCAGTAGTTCACTACTTAATTACTTTTTCGTGGTTTCTCTTCGTTTTCTTGCCGTATTGATGGGCGTATTAAGTGTCAAACACACATCAAGAAGCTATCAAACTTTTAGTCTAGAGCTAAACTAACCATCAAAACGCTTGAACGAATGTTTGCAGCAATAATACCACAGCTGTAATTACAATGCTAAAAGGGAAACTAATTTAAGTATTGAGCTCTCTCTCTCTCTCTCTCTCTTTCGCTCTCTCTCTCTCCCTCTCTTTCGCTCTCTCTCTCTCTCTCTCTCTCCCTCTCTCTCGCTCTCTCGCTTTCATCGTATTACAGGTTGTATCCAATTATGTTGAATTCATAATGAAAATCTTGCATATAATTATAGTGTAAGTACAAATTAGTGCTACCTTTCATGGAATTGATTTCCATAATTAGAAAATTAGAACTACTGTTTTTAGATATATTTTGACAGCTTAAAAATTTTATACAGGGGTTTTTAAACAATTTTCCAATCTGTAAATTGAGGAATAATATTGAAGTGAAAAATTCATTACAATAGAAAACGATTTTAAAGTGAATGATGATAACTGTAAAAATCGAATTGAAGTAAATGGTGAGCTTCAACATCACACACCTGTGCACCTGTGAATGAGTTATTTTTATGAATGCAATGAAATATTAAAAATTGCCGAACATATAAAATAGGAGAAAAATTATGATATGCTGTAAAAGAATAAGAAGCCTTAGGCTATAATCTATAAGAGCACGATAAAAATTGACACAATGCTAATGTGTTTTCGTGAATACATAAAGTCTTAGTAGAAAAACAGAAGTATTCTGTTTAACAAATAAGAATTAACATATGCTTGAGCTCTATTGTTAATCGCGGTATCAAAATATGGCAAACTTGTCGACCAGTCTATAATTAAGTGGACGTAATGTAACGCATGTAATATAATAAGCACAGTATAACGCGTGTAAATACAAAATAATAAATAAATAAGTTATTTTACTTCCAAGAGATGATTGCCTTTAAATAAAATGTCAATCACTGGAAAACATGTTTCACTTTTAATAAGTTGAAGGTTAAAAGTATGAAATATAGTTTTTTCTTCCATAACTACTCTTAAATAATAAATGATTTTAAAATTAGTTGCAGAAACAGGTGGGTTCACATCGCATCCCATTCTAAGTTATTTATCTCAATGTATTCGTATTATCTCAATGTTTATCTCAAGTGCTTTAGAATCCGTACACTTTTGCTTATAATTGGCTTTTTCTCGATTTTTTTTCTTACTTGAGAAAAAAGTTGTTCACTATATTAAAAATTATAACAAAGAGATTATGTCACACATTAAATGAGAACTGTTGAGGAAATTGCATTATTCATTCAACATTCTTAATTTTCTTACAATTTACTCTTGATATTAGATAAATGTGAATCATAGCTAACTTTTCAAACAATATGTATAATAAGCTGAATTTTTCCTTCAATTATTTTTTCAAAGTTGAAATCACAAAATAATAACTAATTTAAATTGAATTGAATTCTCATATTTAATATACAGTTGTCTGATGTTATGGAAAATACCTTTGATTTTACAGCATATACGAGAAGATTATTTTTCTACATGAGTATACTGTGAAAAAGTTACATTTACTTAATTTTGTGTTTTCCTCATATGATGTGCAACACAATGTTTCCTCTTAAATAAGCCACACATATCAACATTATAAATATGACAACTGCACGCAATTGCAGGTCACGGGCAAAAGTCCCAAATTAGCTTTTCAGAAGGCAATTATATGCAAATTAAGATGACTATAATCACCAATAATGAAATTGAAATGCATAATCATTATGCAAATGTTGAATAGGTTAACTCATCGTAATTAATTCGTTACTACGTTTGCTTCATAAAAATGTATGGACTGATGCTTAAAGTTTTAGGGGCTATAAGTAAATCAGACGTCCTGTTGTGACCCGTGGCTTTACGTGGCTTAACGTGGGCTAAATTATTGAAACAATCAATAAAGTATACATTTCGCAAATCAATTGACTTGTTTGTAAGAAATGCATTAACTCTTATCTATTTTAATCAAAGGTATCATATAATCGATCAGAAAATTAAAAATATATAATTAGTTGAAATTTAAGTAAATAAGTTAAAAGTGTATAAACGCAACTTAATTACATTTCAAGTAATAGTAATTTTAAATAAATTGATTACACAGTATTCTAAAAACAATAATTACTTTTAAAATTAAAGTGTAACCAAACTCTAGTATATTTATTGCATATTCATGTTGAATCTCAATTCATAAGAATGACTTGAGTGGTGCACAATAGGAATTCAAGATTACTACACACTATGAAAAGATTCATTCATTTGTTGTTGATGTTATATTACATTCATTGTACAGACAAGTGATTCTGTGTTAATGTTAAAGTTAATGTTAATGTTATGCATTTTTCTCGTTGAAAAGAATAAGAAGTGTAAGTATTCAATCATCAAATGGTGGAAAACATCAATTTAAGCTAATTATTATAGGCATAGGCGAGGCATGTCATAGCAATTGTATGCGATGTATAGTTTTTCAGGTAAGTCTTAAAAAATACCTCTGGATTTTGCCCTCAACCACATCCCCTTTGTGTCAACAAATTTCCATTTCATAATCGTTTGTCTTCGTTTACCTCTGTCTCAAGAAAGTCTTTCGTTAACCCAAAGGTCCAAACAGAATAAGAAACAAATGCATGTTTTAATGCTGAAGAAGACCCCACCGGGAGGACCATTAAAATGACGTCTGTATGCCTCAGGCCATACCTTTTCTACATGAGGACTCACAACTTGAGAATCTCTTTGGCAGAGATATACGGGCTCTCCATAATCAATGAGAATGGTCTCTCTCTCTCTCTCTCTCTCTCTCTCTCTTGGTTTCTCTCTTGGTTTCTCTCTCACAAAAATATCCTGAAGTTTTTTCTATGTGGTTGTATTGCTGTATTGGTTGTATTATATACTATAATAGTTGTAGAGAATCTGTATGTTATGTTGACACCTGCATACCAGAACTCAATACCACTACATTTTGTTCATTTAATATATCCACCACTTCTGTCAACGAAAAAATGCAATTTTATTAGGAATGTTTATTAACTCGAGGGTAACTAATTTAACATTTTGAAGTACTATCATTGTTGACCACAAACATTAATAGTCTTACAATAGTTATTGAGAATGTAATTGAACTAAAAAGTGTAAAAATATCAATCATGTCAAAGTGGATTCAACCACAAAACTAATATCGCTATAAATGGGGTCAACTCTTTTCTTTTTAAAGAAAGGAATGAAAAATGCAATCATTTGGTTATAGCTTCATATACTATACAGTACTATATAATAACTTATGTCATTCAAACCCATGAGGTGTGGCTTTTAATAAATTGATGAATAAATTGTTGGGAATAATCTTTAATAATAAAACATAAATATGAAACTCATAAAAATAAGTGCTTAATAAAAGTGGTCGAACTTGAAATTATGATTGACTTAAAGTGAGTGAATTGAATGAGGCGAAGAAGTCTAAACAACTTGATTTAGCTTTATGTGTGTCAGCTTAAGTTATGTCAGTTTTAAAAGCACGCATTATATGCTTCACTGTCCGATTTGAACAGACTGCCTGACGCTTCAAATGCCTACAGCCCATCAGCCCATCACCCAAATTAAAACTTCATCCTATTGTATCATTAGTAGTATTCATCTTTAATTCAATCACTTAAACATTTCTAAGCACTCATTCAATAAATTTTAATATTTCAAACAATAACTAGTGTTTTAAATACTCTATCAATTCATTGCAAAACAAGACTCTGTAAACTTATTGGTCATGCAGTCAATCAATTAACTTAATCATAAGACACCTCCAGATTATGTTTGTTTTTTTAAGATTTTTATAAACAATTAAATACTTTAATAATATTCAGAAATGATAAAATTTCATCTTTTTTGGCAAAAATTAAATTATTCAATATTTAACTTTAGTTTAAAAATTTTTATTGTGTTTTTCAAGAATAATGTTAAACATTTGAATACTCTCTATTTGAATAGATTGATATCATTTTAATGTTAATTAATTAATGTTTTTTGTTGAATACCTCTGTTTTACACGAAAATTAGAGGTTAGAGGTCAGATCCAAAGGGACATGTCAAAAAAATTGATTTTTCTTTTAAAAAATTGAGTTCAGAGCTTATTCTGAAGGATTTGATACGTGAATGTTCTCGAGTGTAATCCATTGCAGACACTTAGCAGACATTACAATAAAAGATTTGCTTAAATGAATAAGTTGAAAAGGGGGGCACAAGTGCCCACATGTGCCCCACCACTCATTGCACACATAGTCATTGCACAAATGCAATCAAATATGGCTAATCGTTTTGAATGTTTAATTTATTATAACAACAAAAAACACTTTATTATAATTGATAATTGTATTGATTTGAATGGCATTACATTTAATAAAGTTTTAAATAAATTTCAAACAATTATCGGGAACTCTTTTATTTCACTTCAAACATATTGTTTTCAAATTTACGATGAAATCAATGAAAAATGTATTGAAATAAGAAGTGATAAACACATAATCCATAACTTGTCCCGAATTAGTATATTCTCCAAGAAATTGGAAAACAATTATATTAAAAATGAATCGATGAGTACTTCGAGTCAACACAATATTATGTTTGAAAAAAAGACATCAAGTCTGTCATCGATTGCGCACAATATTAAAAATAATGAAAGAAATGTTTATTTAAATGAAGAAATGATGCCAATCATTAACGTTAATAATAATAAATCGTTTGAAACTAAGAGTAAATCTTCAACTAATTCTTCGACGTTTAGACCAATTATTTCATATTCTAAAAGAAATACTAATGAGAGAAATATTATATTGACTGAAATTATTGAACAATTCAGAGAAGACTTTAGTAAAAACTCTTCAAATCCAAAGATCGTTTGGCGAATGGTATCAAAGGAAATGCAAAATAATGATAATAGATATAAATCATTGGGACCTTTTGAATGTAGACATATTTTCATTCATGATATAGTTTCACGATATGTTCAAACCTTACAATATACTCACAATTATGAAAATGCTTGTAATCGATACCATCTCTTCGAAGATTTAAATTCAATGGATTTGAAACCATTCATGAGTCTCAACACTTATAATAAAGTTATTAGATTGAAAAATGAAAAGTTCGCCCATAATTACTGCACAAATGAGTCAATAATTGCTAAAAGGAATGCTTTCAAAAGAGACATTTTACTGATTAAAGTCGTTCAACAATATAGTCAACAATTTGAGGATAACTTTCAAAATCCATCAAAAGTTTGGCGTTTGGTTTCTAATAAAATGAATAAAAGCTATAATAAACCAATTGGTAATACAGAATGTAAGGCTCTGTTTAATAATATTATTTCACGATATGTTCATAATTTGGAAGTCACTGTTAATAATAAAGATCTGGATAGAAGTGAACCACCAAATTCTGACCAAATATTTCTTAATTTAAATTTAATCAATTTGTGGCCTTTCATTAGATGTGAAACTTATCAAAAAGTTAATCAATTGAAACAAAAACTATTTAACATCAACTCCAACACTAAAAAGTCAATTAAAACAACTCCAAAAATTAGTCGACAAAACATTGATATTAACCAAAAATGTGCAGATATTAAGAGTAACTCTGGTTCTGAACATGAAATAAATACTCATAACATAAATACTTCAACTGTTAATTGTGTGAACTATAATGAGATTGACTTCAATTCTGTTATTATTGATGATAACAATTATGAAGAATTCATTCGTTATTCATTTTTGACTCAATTTGTTCTTAAATTTAGAGAACAGTTTATAATAAATAGTTTGAATCAAACCATTGCCTGGGATTTGGTTTCCAATGAAATGATTAAATATGGTTATGAAGACTATTTTCCTGTCAAATGTTGGCTCGAATTCGAAGCTTTGAGTTCTAAATATATGGAAACTTTAGAGACTTGTGATAACTTTCAAATGGCATGTAATAAATATAAATTGTTCGCTAAATTTCATTCAACAGATTTATCTCCATTTTTGGTTCATTCAATTCATCAAAGAGTTGTCCAATTGAGAGAAGAAAAGTTTGGTTTTAAATTGAAAACTTTTAACAAACTAACGAATGTTTCATTAAAATCACAAATAAGTTCTCAAACAACTATCGAAAATGAACTACGAGTTAATCAAACAAAATGTTTTGGATTTGAAACTCAACCAAAAGTTATTTCTGTTAACAATACTCAAGAAGAGGAAACACAAACTGTTGAAAAGTTGGATGAGTTGGTTATCGATAATAAGGAATCAGAACAGAAAACTTCTCAACAAAACAGTAAAATCCCAATTACTATAAAAACAATTCAAAATAACTTCCATACGAAATGTGATACAGTTTTGTCTGAAATCATACATTCATTGAACGTAAACTTTGACCCTTTGAATACAAGGCTTTTCTGGGAAATGGTGTCAAACGAAATGATAAAATTTTCATATATCGGTTACACTCCTATGAAATGTGAAAATAGATTCAATACTTTAATTACTCGTTACTTTGAAACCTTATTGTCAACAAAAGATTTTGAGAAGGCTTGTAATCAATTTCCATTATTTGCTAAATTAAATTCAATTTATACTTCGCGTCGAACTATATTTCAACAAATTTGGCTTCAAATGCAAAATCAAATTAAGACAAAACACGAAACAAATCAGATTAAACAATTGAAAGATAGATTAAGAGAAATTGAAGCCAAATTGAAAGCTAATGTTCATTTCAAGCCTAAAGTTGCAAATTTGTTGAACTTTAATCAAATCCATATCGACAACAACAAGAAATCTTTTGATACCAATTTTGATACCATTAAACCGAGGGTTTTGTCGAGACCTAAAATCAATTTCTCAATCGGTTCGAGTGAAGGAATGGAAGAATCGAAGACTGAAAAGAATTCAAGTCAAATCTTATCAAATACGTCATCAATCACTGAACCAAATCAACAAAACTATGAGCAAAATGTAGAGCATAAAGATGTATAAATTGACTTGAGATTAAGTTTTCTTAATTAATATACGACTCAGTTATGCGCTGACGACTCAACTAAAAAATTGTTTATTTTGAGTTATTGTATAAGATATTTTCAACTTTTGGTTTGCAAAGTATATAAT
>JAQFZT010000121.1:0-39379 GCA_034696325.1 Camisiidae sp. | reverse complement strand
GACTGAGAACTTTTAGATAAAAGATACCATAAAACATTTCTACCGATTGCTGTACTTTTAGAGAAAGAAGACGTGTGAAGATAATGGAAATCCCAGTGATAAATACAGATGAGGGAGATATATATATTTAAATATTGATGAGTTATAGCAGTGGTAGGCACTCATCTGTGCTGAATTGAGAAGATTTTCTGGCCCGCGAAACATTTATAACAAGTTGAAGCTATAATTTTTAATTATTATATGAATTTCATATCTAACCAATGAAATAGAGGTTCACTATCTATTTTAAATTCTTGCGAACCTCTATTTCATTGTTTTGTTAAGAAAATTACATTTATATAATAAACGATAACATTTAATAGCAGTTTGTGATTCCATTCGGCCCTTCATTTCTTACTATTAAAACTCATGAAAAATGAAAAACTTGTGGTTTTCTCTGATTTTTTATAATTTTTCAAATAAGAGAACAATCGATTCAAAATGAAAGTTTACTTTAATCATTCATTTTTATGAACACATTTTTTAGTCTGATATTGAAAAGAGAAATCAACTTTATTTTTCGAGCTCTGAATCATCAAAACCATGTCTGTATGAAACAAAAGACTGAAAATTCAATTAAGATTTGAAACTTTTTAATAAAGTATGAGATTGAGTCCACATTCTGATAGTTTAATCCCGTATTAACTTGAGTCAAACTGAGTCGTGAGTTAAATAATTAATAAAAGCTACTTAATAGAAAAATTTCAGTTATAAAACTTTGCATTTGACTAAAGATTATTATTATTATACACCAGCGAAATAAGTTTAGAAAACTATCATCTTTATTAATAACTTTCTATTTAAACATTATTTTGCAATCATTTTTTACAATTTTATACATAACTACATCACAAATAATAATATGTAATGAAAAAAATTTTTTAAACCTGCAATCAAAAAATAATTCTGAAAAACTACTTTTTAGGTGCGAAATAAGTTTAGAAAACAGTGTATAAAATCCCATTGGTTTGAATGAGAATTTTTGAAAAATGCGCGCAATTAAGCTCTAGCGCGCGTTAATTGAATTCTCATTAAAGAATGTTGAAGTACTCACTATTGAGATTAGTCGGCATAAAAATCTAATCAATGGGATCAATTTTAATAAAATAGGGGGGAAACTAAATCCAGTCAAACAATCTCCATGGAACTCAATGGTAAACAAAATGACATATTTTATTTTTGTTCCTATTTTATGAAAAGTAACCCGATTAATTAGATTTTTATGACGATTAATCTCGATAGTGAGTACTTCAACATTCCTTAATGAGAATACAATTAACAAGCGCGAGAGCCTTAATTGCGCGCATTTTTCAAAAATTTTCATTCACTCAATACATTGTTGTCTAAACTTATTTCGCACCTAAAAAGTAGTATTATTTTTCGATTGTGAAATTTATAAATTTTTTTCATTACAAATTATTATTTGTAATGTAGTTATGTATAAGATTAAAAAAATAATTGCAAAATAATGTTTAAATAAAAAGTTATTAATAAAAATGGTGATTTTCTAAACTTATTTCGCTGGGTTAGGTTAGGTTTTCTAAACTTATAAACCCATTTAAAAAAGTATAAAAAATTTTCATTATTAGATTTAACTTTGATTTGGGCACATTTTGTCGAATTCACTAGAACTCCATTGAGACCTCAACTTATTCTTTTCAATGAATAGAAGCCAAACTCAAATTCTTCTGCGAATTTTCAGGGCATAGAAATAGTAAATTCAATTTGAGAGGTCATTCAAAGCCTAATTCTTTTATTCATTGGATTTGAGTTTATAAATATTAATATTTAGGCCCAAGAATTTTAACAAATAGAATGAATTTTAAACCCTTTTTAACATGAAAATCAAATCTCTAAGAAACGATTGAATAAGTGAAATGAATTTAAAAAAGTAAAATGAAGTTTTCTTTTGAGAGTTAGCATTTTGATTATTGAAAGGAAGAATAGAAAACTTTGTTTTTAAAAATGTAAATAAATACAGACTTGATTAGAACGAAACATATGAAAATACGGAGCAGTTTTAGGCAAAAATATGAGATGGAAAGGTTAGAAAGTCGTAAACATGATTTATTATTAAGTTTGATGACTGAGTTCTGGCAGATTGAAAATTGCAATCAAGAGTATTCACATTTGAAATTCAACGCATTACTCCTTTGCCACACAATTGGATGCGATTGGATTCACTTTTCTCACCAATTGACTCAACAAAAGCAATATTACATGAATATTCTGTTCACATGCAACACTTCAATTTGGTTTATAACGTTCAATTTATTTGAGATGCCATAGGCTTAATATACAATGCAACGCATCATTTGCATTTTGCTCCTTTTTTTGCTTATGTTATGGTTGACTGCCTATTGTTTTGTGTTTTCCCTTTTCCTCTACTGAGAAAAGCCGAAAGAGCTCTTTGTTGTTCATATTATAATGCTATGAATAAAATCCCTAATTCTCGTGAGTGTTTTTCATTTGTTACATAAAACTCAATATCATATTGATATTCTATTTCGTGATTTTATATACTTATATATGACTTTTCATCATTAATTTTTTCTTAAAAAACATTAGTTAACTCTGAATTTATAAGAAAAAGCGACTCATAGCGTTTGGTTCAAATTTCAACTGAATTCTAGTCTTCAATAGATATAAACTGAATGATACAAATAATAAATTCAAATCATAACATGTAGAGCCGTTTACAATAGAAAAAACTTGACGTTTGACTGAATGAATGGAAATCTATGAAAAATACATGTTTGAAAAAGAATTAATTGGGTTCAAGAATGATGTGAACGAGAAAATGAAGGGATAAAAAAGCATAGAAACGAACATGAAATCCCTGAGTATAAGAAACTTATGTTTGTAAATAGGATTAGAATTATCATATAATATACAGCGCATAAAAGGCAAATCGCATCAAATTTTGTCTGCGCTTCCATTCATTGATGAAACGCATTCACATTCAATCAAAAAGTTAAGCTGCATTTCATCATTTCTATCTTTAAGTCCATTTCAGTCAACTAGGATTGAGGCGAAACCCGAATGTTAACATTTGCTGTACTGTTGTATTGAAGAGGAAGAAAAAATTTGCCATTGCTTTAGCCTTCTAGCGATGCAGAGACTCTGCACAAAATTCAATTATGTTCTTTCGGCGTAGAGTTAGTATAGAGTAATGCATACTATTCGGGGAATTGACTCAATAGGGACTGTGGGACCAAATGCATCACAGGTACCATTGCTGCCAATGTGCTATTGTTTTGCTTACAAGATTAGAATACATCATGAAGATTACAAACACTTTTTGGTAGAGCAGAATATTAAACATCTCTTTTCTAACTATACTTAAACTTTCGTAAATCTTTTCCTCTGTAATCAATGGATTGCTTTCATATCGATTCCAACATATCTAACACTCAGATAATTAAGTTTGAATTTTCCTTTTATGCAAAAAAGTTTTCTCTATTCAAACCTCCTTCGAATGAACTGATTTGAAAGCCATAAAATATATATTTAAGTCATGCATTTTGTTGTTTAATTGAAAATCCATTTCACTATTGCTTTTATATGTTTATTGTTAATAGAGGAAAATGAAAAATATTGTTGGTATCAAGAGTAGGCCGTGAATTGAATGTTGATGTGCTAGAGTTGATGTTATGCAGAGTTAGGTTTGAATATTTAGCATCCAATAAATTGAAGCGAAGCACGGAATGAATACTTTGGTGCCAAATTTGATGGCATTAATGCCACGAAGCGGTTATTTCACGGTAATTCTGCACATCATTGGGTGGGTCAACAATTTAGCACTATATTAGTTATATAGACTATTACTCTTTTTTCATTCATCCGTTTTCTGATACGCTTTTATGAACACAACACAAATTATTGATGTTATAATTATTTCTAAAGAGTTAATATACTGTATAAGAGTATAAAATTATTTCATTTCTTTGTTTTCTCTATTGAATTGAATAAAATTGAACGGAAGATACAAAAAATGCTGTACTCAATATCCAACTCAGTATCCAAGACTCAGTATCCAAGAGCGAGACCGGACAAGCTCTGCTTGAATATTATTTTTATCACTGAATCAATTATTTGCGAATAATATGTAATACTTGAGAAAAACATTATTTTCAGCAAAACAGGAATTTAACAAAAGTTTTTATGCTCTTATCCTCTAAACAAAACGATTCAATTCACTAAACAATGTTTGGAAAGCGTGAATACAATAACTTAAAGCTCCATCAGTTAAGCTAACGGTGGCGTATCTTTTTATAGTTGACTTCTTGGAATACTGTCCTCCGAGCAATAATTCTCAATGGTATCTTCAATTGTGTATTAACTATAAGCAAATTATTTCAATTCAGTAAACATGTAAAATGTTAAAAAAATTTTAGACACTTTAAGGCAAGTTATTTTTCTGACTATTGCTCTTTATTTTTTATGGCTGTTCTATTGAATCAATTTCACATATTTTGCTGTTTCATATATTTTGCTTTTTCAATGATCAACACAAGACAGATCTTTTTGAAAACAGTTTGCCTCTAAAAAATTGATCCAAATATAGCTTCATTTTGACTTTCAATTAAATAGATATCTAATGGGGTTTTAATGCAAATGAATTTTATTCAAAGATTCTCTATCTATTGCATAATTGAATTTCTAATAATCAAAAGGGCATTGAAGTTAAATATTAATGCATTGATTCGATATATTTGATCGCTATTTCATTTGGAAGTAAATGGAAAGCAACGTAACTAATAAATGCTTTTAAGAAATTTAAATGAAAAGTGAAGCAAAAATCATGTCTTTATGTTAAGTATTGCTCGTTATGTATAGATTTTGCATACGAAAGACATTCAAGCATTACTTTTGAGTATAATTTTATTAAAATCGGCGTTTTGTGAGCATTAGGAACGTTCAACTGTTATATATCAGAGAGATTTATGCTCTAAACTATCTGTTTTGTTAAAATGAACACTTTATGCTTTGCATATTATAAAGTTTGCTTTGTTTTGTTTTTCTTCTATCATAAGTTATTTTTATAATTTGATTAAAACAAAATGAGAAATTCTGATTCCATTAAACAGATCTGTTTTAAAAGAAACATTTTATAACTTTAGAAAATATTTAGAAGTTTTGAATGTCAAGTCATTTATTCAAACCTTATTTTACACTCAAACAGACCTCACATTTAATTCTGCAAACATTGGATATTGTATTTGTTTTTTGCATTTAATCTGTTCTTTATGTACTCTATTACATAAGCTTTAAAGTTTGATATGGTTTGGCTTTTATTGAATTATATTATAGGATAAGTGGTTGAGAAAACATATTGCACGCTATAAACTCACTCCAGTGGTTGAGAAAATATTGAGCCAAACAGTGAATTGTATGAAAGATCACTTTCCCTTACCAGCAATTTTGATATTTCACAGAAATCCCTCTCTAGTTGGGAAGAGTTCTGTGAAATGATGTAATATTAAAGTTTGATCCGCTCACAAATCCACTGAATTGAGATAAATGGTTAGATTGTAAGTACTGTTGTTTTTAAAAGAAAAAGAGTTGTTAAATAAATAGCGCTTCATAACAGTTTTGCCTCACAACCAGTTTGAGGCTAACCAGTACTCAGCTCTCTTGTAACAAAATCTGATCCGCACTAATAATAAGGACAGAGATTGGAAGTGGAAATGTGTGATTGAGATTGAAAGTTAGTCTGTCATGACCACCAGCCGATTATTGGGACACGCCTTACGCCACGAAAAACGCCAAAATCATAGAAATGGTGAATCATCGATATAATTGACTTTCATTCACAAAATGCTAACTATCTATTTGATTAAAAAGTTTAGAAATGGATTCCTTTTCCTCTTGGGAACTAAAATCGTCCAATTTTAATGAATAATCCCATAACAAAATTGTTAAGGTATTCAAATTACTTTAAATGATAAAACTTACTTAACTCTAATTAGACTTTACTGTATGAGCGAAGTGACTGATTTTTTATTATCTATCTCTTTTTGAGCCCTCAAAGTTGGGTACAGTTGCGTTTCTGACAGCAGTGCTATAATAAATAGCTTTCCGGCAGAACAATAAGATTTTACTGTTTAGTTTTTTACCCGCACTCATAAACTAAGTTTATTGTTCAAAAAACTGTTTGAGGTTTTATGATCTTTAAAGTTTTTATATTAATACTACAGTCAAATATACCGTCAAATGTATTGCAGTCCTGCAAATCCATCTTTTCTTTATACCTAAAACCAAATTCATGCATATTTTATGAATTTAGTTAAAAATAAACTCAATAAAGTCCTTTATATCTTAAGTTCTGCTTTATATTTTTTTCATTAAATATTTAAGTCTTATCCTCATACATAATAGTGAAATTTTAATGATAAATTTTCATAGAAAGTATACCTGTAATCCTAAAACTCAAAAATATTTTTCACTAAACACTACTTCTCTATAATTTTTTCGCTATTTTTGTTAAAAATTCATTTAAATTCCAAATAAATTTTCTATCTGTGAGATCTGGTCACAAATGACTTTCTCTTTTTATACAATTTACTGTATACTCGAATGATTTGCACTTTAAAAGCTAGCTTTTATACTATCGATCCATTATTTCTACATTCACTAACACTTAAACCAATATTGATCTGCCATTTTTGTGTCATGTCGAACGCGGTTTTGCCTAATCAAGTCTTCAAATTAATTGCAATTGTTATTCGAAGTCACGAGAAACAGATGAATGTTCTTCGCTTCTAATGTAAATTAACAGAAATCTAAAAATAATTGTTAGATTTCTCTTCATTAATGTTTTTAATTGATTGACTTAACAGCAAAAATCTAGTGTAAATTTGAAAAATTGGTTCTCAGAAGTAATTATTACTCGTACTCATTAAAAACGGAGACTAATTATAATTAGAATTTTAGGCATTCATTTTGCGAACCTCTGACCTAATCAAGTCTATAAATTAATTTAAATTACACAATAGCTTTAGAAAAGTTTTTCAATTGTCAATTCAATTAATTTTTCTCTCAAATTATTCATGAATTAGTCTTTTGAAAATTCAAATAATTTATAAGAATACATAAATAAGCAAAAAGTTTTGAATACTTTTTAAATATTTTATAATATTGTTCATTGTGTTCATTCAGTGTTTATCAAAAGAGGTTTTTCTACAATTTGAAATCTTTTTGGAAAAAGTTCACTTTGAACTAAAATATATTTCCAGAGGTTTTTTAAATACTATATTTTTTCTGATCAAAAAGTTGGAAAAACAAAACTTTGATGAAATATTGAAAAAATATAAGAGGTTTACTCCATGAAAATTTGTTTATAAGTCTAAGACTTAGTCAGATCTTTTACAAATAATTGAGTGATTTAAAGGGAACCCCAAATTTCCATCATTACTGAATGTGAAATTTTGGTCTTCTTCCGGAATCTTAAGAAATGAAATCCTAAAAATACTGTACACTACAAGAATGAACTATCGTTTCAGGTAATCAAAAACAACTGATGTTTGTAAGTTTCCAAATACTGTTTTATACAGAAAGAAGCGCATATGTTGTGAAAATATAGATGTTTTCGGTTGCCTGAAACTAAAGTTGTTTCTTGTACTGTATAATATTAGCAAATTAAATCTCAAAAAATACTATTAAACTCCTATCTATCTGAAATCAAGCAAATTGTTTACATGGATAATGCCTCTACTTGTACAAAATTCAGGAAAAATTAAAGTTTAATATTATTCTTTGAGATTTTATTCCGAAACTCATATAAGCTTAATAGTCAATAGAATCCTTATGAATAATTAAATTAAAAGTAAACTTTTTTCAACAAAAAAAAATCCAATCACTTCAACACTACACTTAACTAAATGAAGTCAACTTCAGTAACAGATATTTTCCATTCTCATAACAAGTAAATAATGAAACCTAATTGTTGTTTAATTTCTTAATGAAAATACAATAGAAGTGGAAATTTTGTTGAATTTGAAATATATTTGAAAATAGAAAACTCGAGAGCGAAAGATTTATTTTCGATTTGACTTTCGTAACAAATAAATTACAAGTGTCTTAAGTGAAAAGAGAAAAGTTGTTTTATTCATCATTATTGAATGCGAGCTGCAATAGAAGACTATAAGGAATATTATGTCTGAAGAGTCTATTATAATGGCATCAATTTAAGTCAGTTGTCTTCTTTCTGTGAGTGGCATTAATGAATTCACAGCATTTGCATTGCATTAAAGCTCTATTGCGGCGAACGAGAAATCCATTCTATTGTATTGATAAGTCTTATCGCTATTGTATTGCTGCCACTGATGGGAGAGAGGAATGGGTCCCATTTGCACATTCAAACCAATGACACACATCTAAACTAGTATAACAATACAACGGGCAGACTTGAATCAAGTTTGAACGCTAGTTTAGACACTAAAATCAACTGACTCTTAATCAAGTTTTCGTTTGCTCTTTTCATACTAAGTTTACTCTTCATACTCTTTTATTATTAGTTAATCTTAATGCAATGCGGCGTCACTTTATATGAAATATTTTCTACCCATTTCGCCGAAATGCACACCACATCAACTTGTTGTTTGACATTTCATATAAATATAGAGCAGAAAAACTACATCCAAAACATAAAAGAGAAACTTCTTGACTTTAAGTGGAGCATAGAATGACTGAACCTATCAGTGGTTTTCATTCCGACAAAATAGAAGCAAAAATATTAGTGATACAGTTCGTAGTCCTTTCTCACCCTATAGTAACTTGAAATAATAGTGATTCCGTTGTTATGTTGAGGGGATTGGTGTGTAGTCTTTGCTTTTTGAGTTCTCTGGCACAGAATTTCAATGAGACGAAAGTGAATCTGTCACCACTACCAATGCAATAGTTGATCAAAACAAATAATTGGATTGCTTCGTTTGTATTTCCTTTCTGTCCATCACTACAATGACTGAGATAACAATTCATGAGTGAGAGATATATTTACACATAAAACCCATTTCTACTATTCCATAACTCAATTCAATTTCAACATTTCAATTATTTAGTTTACTGTTTCGTATGTTATCCTTAAGCTCTTATATTTATTAATTAATTTCAATTCTCAATTATTAACATGATATAGATCTGAATTATCAATAATTAAAAGATGTTTATTAGGCGAATAGAGAGTCAACTGTGGAAACTGCTGAAACATATACTTAACTCTCTTGCTCTGTCTTATCTATTGTTGTTTTTTGTCCACTTTCTATTCATGTCTCAATCTCTCATAATACTGATCACTCGGCCAAACAAACTTGTGATTATTTGTGATCTTTTTTATTGTCTAATTATTTGCACATAACATAATACTAGTATATCATAAAGAAATATCTAAACAATTATATCGAATTTATTGTCATATTTATTTCGTATTATATGTTACCAAAAGATTAAGATATTATTTTCTATTTTCTTTCAAATCAAATACAAGAAAAAATATCGTCACCTGTCAAATGTGCTGTCACATGAAACTATGACGATTTGTCATGAATATGTTTACATATTTTCACTCAAATTTCTCAATGTATGATAACTTACTGTATGCAAGTATTTATATAATCGTCATTCAAACTCGAGTTAGCTTTACTTGACTTATGGAAACACGATCAAAATGTCCAGATTTTCATATTTCATTTCTTGTCTGTTCTTTGAAGCGATTTTTCATTGCAAAAAACACTAAAGTCTAAAAAATACACAGATTAAGTACTAGTGCTATTTCGAAAAATATGAAAATCGCTTTTTCAGTCAAAATGATTATTGAACTTCATTATAAGTTCATTTTTTACATTACTTGTACAGTTGGGGAAAGATATGTATCCGTCACTCCGGAATTGATTCAGATTCATAAAGGTTTGACAACTCATAACTACTTCTCAATACTCATTAACATTTCAATTTCTAAGTTCCCCTCATGTTTGATCTGAGTTTATCACTAGATCTGAAGGGATCTGTGCATATCTTTCATCGATTAGCTGTACTGATAAATGATTACATCCGAGAAAATGTTCTGAAACCAAGGATTTGGATATTTCCCTTGATATGCAAATTTTGATTTTATTCATTTCTAAAAACTTATCCTTTTATTAAAGAAAAGCAAAGACTGAAAAAGTTTGTTCAAAGGTTGGCAATAGCTTTTAAAACTAGAACTCCCCGGAGTATTGTTGTTTCAATTGCAAAGTTAAAGTCAAACTCATGACACTTACAGAGCATCACTTATTCTTAGCTATTATTTGAGAGAATGAGAGAGAATTGCATTTTTTTCAGCAGAAAAAACAAGTTATCTTATGTTATGGCTGAGAGTTCTCGGATTGATGTCTACTCACATTAAGAAACTAACATCCAAAAAGTTTTTCTCCTAAAAAAATAAAGGCAGCAATTTTTTGTACATAAGTAAAGAACTTTTGCATTACAGTCCGCTTTTGTTATAATCAGTTATAGTTGTATTGTATCTCAAAGATAGTAATAATAATATTATAGGAATATTAACAGTTGAGTCTATACTGAGCTGAGGAGTTGTCTGACGCCAGACTATAACTCAAAAAACATTTCCAATGATTAAGTGTGGTTTGAATTTAGATTTAAGTCAATAATCATTAGCTAGATTTTGAATGTATTTGTCATCATTTGAATAATAATTTTTAAATTTCAATTAATATTTTTCATAAAAACTTGTGCATTAAACAAACAAAGTCTTAGATCACTTAATTCATAAATGGAAACTTAGAAAAATTCATATGAAGGAAAAGATTCAATTTGCATAATAACAACATAAATGAAATTATATATGAAGACGGAGTGGTAAAAACATTTTGTTTGAAGTGTAAAAATATAAAAGACTTTAATGATTATTTAAAATAGATCTAGGAATAAGAGTATATATTGTAAAAAGTTCCTTAACTTTCTTAAACTCCTTTCATAAAAAAATTCAATCATGAATCTAATAAACATTTTGTTGACAATATTTAATAATCATTTCTTAGTTATCAATGAAGTGTATTTCTGAAAACTATACGTAAAATTGATTCAATTTTGTGATTTCAAAATTCTTATTTGAGTCGAGAGTTTTATCTAAAGAGTTTGATTTTATTAGAAAGAATGAGTTGAACCCTTTTCGTAATTCTGTTTTCAGACAAATTTTTTTGCCATTAGGTCTTTATATATATATTATTTTCAATTAACTCTTTTACTCATTATGCGATACATATTTGAGTTTATATTTGGGGAAAATGTTGAGGAAAACTCAATTTCCTCGTCATTAATAATAATTCACAAGTTTAAAAGAGGAAGTTTGATAGTTAGTCAACAACAATATTCCTGTGTATTGTCAAAATTTATTACCAACTTTTAGACTCTCGTGAATGCCTTTGGGTTAAGTATATCTCACTAACTTTTCTCGTGAATAAATCAAGTAATTTATATACTTGGATATCATTATGTATTGATATTTTGTACAGTCGAGTACTAGAACTCGAATTCATGTTGTGATAAAATCAAAGTTTAATAGTTTTCCCATAAATGCTTTGAAAAATGGCAACATTTTTGTTATTCACACCTATTGTTATTCAAATTGAATTGAAACAAAAAGAATTTTTGATGGAAAAGAGAATATTTTTCTATTCCAATAAAACTTGATTTTAATACTGATGCGATGTCTTGAAATGAAACACATCCTCAATAAAAATTGTATTTTTATGCTCAATTCGAAAGTATATGTTGTAAAACAAATGGTGAATATATATTTAAATTTAGATATAACTCATAAATTTTATTCTATAACTATCTGAATATATTTTGCCATTTCAGCAGAAATCATGTGAAAAGTTTCTGAATCTTTTGAATGTCTAACGACACCGAATATTACTCCCAACTGTACTGAACCAGAACTTGTTAAAGAGAAAAAGAAAGGTTTTTTGCCTTAAACGAGTTGAAATGTTGAGGTAAAAAAACTTGATCATTATTTGACACAATCGTATAGTAACTTATAGTTCGCTCGAACTGTTAGCCAAAGTTATAACAGCTATATTTACACGTAAGATCTCACTCATGAGTCAGTCTCTCTATTGTCTCTCTATTCTTGCACACATCACCGTCACTAATGAGGTGTCAGGCTATTTAGTACCAGATCTCTCTTGGGTGAGATACCACTCCCTTCTCTTGTCCAAACGCATCTATTACTAGTACTGCAAAAACAAATTTTCGTCACAAAAAGTAGTTATTTTAGTGAAAATAGTTCCCTAAATGTGTTAGTTTTACTAAATTATTCTTTAATAGGAACTCTTCCAATCATTAAAACAATCTATTTTGAATACCATTTGTTGCATAGAAGTTAATTACTCTTCATTTGTAAAAAAGATAAATTAGATGCAAATAGTAATAGAAATGTAGAATATTATTAAAGTAATTGCAAGAAATTTAAATCTTTATTAGACTTAAATTATTCACTAATTAAAAGCTCGTTTTTTGTGGGCTGAACAGCGAATCGAAGTAATGGGGTTTAGATATTTGTTATTTAGAGCCGAAAATTCAGCTCAGCTTTGCTTTAACTCAAAATCTCAAATGATGTGAAATTCATTCAAAGTTAAGGATATATATGTAATTGTTTATATTTGTGAAAACTTTATGTGTATTCATTAATTCTGAAGAGAATTTGGAAAGTTTAAAATAAAACATAAAGACTAAGACACGATTATTGAAAATTAAAATCGTGATCAACTTGAATAAAAAATATTTCGATATCTTTTTTATATTTATTGCTTTTTCAATAAAATAACGATTGAGATCTTGAAGTTTGGACAAAAATAGAAGGGAATGCTGCGAATAAATAAAAGAAAGGTGGAAACAATGCCTTAAATCTAGCTGAGGATCATTTACTCTAGTTTGGAATGGATTTTTACGCAAGTTTAAGCAGAAAGCTCTTAAATCGTTAGTTATACATGATTTTTAAGCTGAGAAGTTTTGCTTTTAGGATACCTGATGTGCAGGATTATTATGAAAATGTATTATAAGCCACTCAAACACACATTCACCTATCCATTCGAAAAAACATCGCAACATAATTGCACATTTCATCGTTGCGTAACTAATTTATTACGCAAAGCGCTGTTACAGCGAAAAAAAGGTTACAAAATGTACTCTATAAATCATATTTCGTGTTTCGAGTTTTATATTATAAACCCTGTTATGTATTGCTTAAATCTAGTCGTACTTTTGTATTATATGACAGCCACTCCCACTCTCTTCATAGATATTATATAGTTTTTCAATGCTATACTTCGATATGCATTTACTATTATGAAGTTTTTAGCAATAAATCTTTTTAATATAAACTTACGAAAAATATTTAATGTCATTCTGTCTTCTTTCTTATCTCAATAAAGTAATAATTATGATTTCTATGTATGAGTAATCAAATTGTTATTATAGTTCATATATGTGAGCATTTGTTCTTCATTTTATTTTATTTGATTGAAATGCAAAATTATAAACCCAAGCATTAAATAGATTATTGTGTGATTTGTTAGACTTTTGCACACAATGTGTTAATTAAATATAATTGAGTAAAGAAACAGAAATAGATTTAGTTATTTTTAGAAATATTCATGCTTTTAATAGTAATGACACTATAAATCATGATAAGCTAATAAAAGATAAAATTCTGATACAAATATTTCAAGTATTAAATTGCAAATTAAATTAAATTTGATATATAATTATGTAAGAATTATAGCTTTTATGATTTGATTTGATGAAGGCTTAAGTTTTGTTGAGTTGAGACCACTCCCGAACTATTCGGACTTTTCAAAACCTCAGCAAATCCTCAAAATAGTGCTCTGACAGCATGTTTGAGAGATTTTATGATTTCATAACTCTTCTTTAGAGCCATTCTAGATTTGAATTTTTTCGTGTGACATGAAAAGTAGTGTCAAATGTTTTATATAGAGTTATGTCAAATGTATTTCTAATAAAAAGAAACTTTGTTTTGCAAAAATGCTTATGCAAAAGAAAGTGAAAACATAGAGAACGTTATCTCCTGTGGAAACAATTTGCAATGTAAGATAGTGTCATTCCGGGGTTTAATGCTATGAAATATAAGCCCAAAATAATACAAATTGTAGAAAATGTCACTTGCATTGCAAATTGCACTATAGTTTTCATATCACTAAAAGAAGAATAAAAGAATTCAAAGAAAAGAAATACTTTTTGCATAAAGAGAAAAAGTTTAGTGACTGTAATGCAAATTGATTGGCTCTCTGGGAATTGTTTTCGTGTTATAAACTTTTCCTTTTCTGTAAATCGAAATATGTTACCAGAAATTTTAAGTCGAATAATCGAAACATAAATTTTTAAATTTTTGCAAGTCTTGTCTCATTTATCATGTGTATTTTTTGAGAAAAAATCATTTCTAATCCCCTTTTATTCAACAGGAAATTTCAAAATTTAATATACTTTCAGATGAATTGATTTGATTTTATATCCTTTTTAATAGTGAATCTGAAAAAGGATTTGGTATTTGATAGCGATTTGAGGCGAATAACAACTAAATAATTTTGAACAAATAGCAGGTTTAGCAAGTATGTAATAATACTCAAATCTGACTATTAGAGCTCATGGATAGTAAACCCAACTGAGTATTATATAGAAAAACATATAAACAGTGAACGAAAAAGATATTGAGAACATTAAAGTATATAAAATACTGATAAAAAACAAAATAAATATATGAGATGAAGCGTTGATAAAAGTTTGGATATTGCAGGGCTTGTATACGGTATGTGTGTAGGCATGTAAATATATGTGACTTCTCTATGAGATTTTTGTTTGTCAATGATAGGGGTTTCGTAAAAAAGAGAATAAAATATAAAGAAAAGAGAAAAAGAGATGCATTAAAATCGCATCATTTCTCGTGCGACAGCTATGCTCGAGGAAAAATTGAACTAAACCTTACACACTATGTTGAAAAGAAGCTCAAATTTCGAAAGCATTGGCATTCCTATCTTTTCCCCCTTTCACTCTTTTGGTATATGTAATGTGTTAGCACTAACGTTAACTATTACTTAACACTTTAGCTTTTCTTCTTGTTCTGTTTGACTCTTTCTGAAGCCATCTCTTCCATCATAGTCTTTCATTGCTGTACAGCCATAACGGATCGTTGTCTTTCTCTCTTACACTGCAAAAAAGCTTCGGTGACGCCCTTTGAGACAATTACTTTGCGCTCAAATGTTTGGTGCTTACATTTTCACGACTATATTTTTGCTATTGTGTATGGGGTTTCCAACACATATAATATCATATTTTATGAGCTCTGAAAAAATTTATCTCCAAATTTGCAAAAAATCATTACGTGGTGTTAGCAATAAGTTATGGTCTTCTGAATGAGTGCATCGATATCTTCGTTTAGATTTTTTATCGTTCATATCTGTTTAGTTTAGTTTATGGTGAATAATAATTTGAATAATTTTCATTCAATTGGAGCAAAAATGAAGTTTTTCAGCGAGTTTTTTGTAGTAATGGTTTCAGCCTTCTTTTATTATGGTTTATAAAAGTATTTTTGTCCATTTAGATAATGTAAAAAGTATTAATGCCTGCATTTGCAATCAAACGATACTAACTTGTACTGTAAGCTGAATAACAATTTGCATTTCACTAGTTGTTATGCATGTTTTCCTTAATGATTCTCATCGATGAAGAATTAATTCACTTAAAATTAATATTTCGAGACCAATGTTTCTTACGCTATATATTATTTAATCTGATTCTGGAGCTGAAGAGAAATGATGAATAAAAATGTTTATTGCATTAAGAAAAATAAAGTAAGATTTAACTAAAGACACATGAAATAGTCTCCATTCTGGCGGATTGTGGCTAAATGTATACTCAGAGATAATAAATGATAGCGTTTATCATATAAGTCAAACAGTTCATAAATAATCAATGTAAATGATAATACATTTGGTAATCAAACCAGATGTATATAGAGCTTACATCAGAGCAATCATTATTATTTAACCACAAAATGCCTAAATAAAACTTTATTATTTCATGTCCTCTCAAGTTTTTGCTCACATTCTCATTTAGAAGTCTTAATACTCCATATCAGATAAAAATATTAATTTTTCTTCATTTAAATCACAAAATTATTCTAGTCGACAGAAATGCATAAGATTTTTATCGATTTTAAGCTCTAAGAAGACTATTAGGCTATACAGGAATGGTTGAAACTCTGAAAATACTTCTCCTTAAATGGATGTTTGCAATGAACATCGGGAAAACAGAGCTCATGCTGTGTGAATGCGAGCCAAAGTAGTAAATGTGAATTTTGCAGAATGTGATGCAAAAAGAATAACAGTTAAGCAGATCTCTGGTCTCTCCTTCATCTCTCTCCTCATCTCTTTGTCTCTCTTATATCTATCTATCTCTATCTCATCGAATGGTTGTTGGCTGAGAGGATGAGAGGCAGACACAGAATGAGCTCATCAGTTTAGGCCAAATGCATTAATCAAACTGCCTCTCACTTATACTCTATATAGAATTTATTTTTATTTGTAACTTCCATCATATGAACGTATATTCGCTATTTTTGCCAAATACATGTCTCCAGGATATTGTATTTTAAGTATAAGAACCTATTACGACAGTAATATTATCGTTACAAAGAGATTGATCTGAAAAAACTTTTCCTCTTTTGCTTAACGGAATAGTTGAAGCAGAAAAACTTTCATTTTAATCTAATATTAAAAACGTTTCTTATTTCTTTTATTTTACGTTTTAAATTTTATTTATAATGTAATATTTTGTATTTAACTTGACATGAACTATAAAATTTAATACTGTAGAGGATATTGTAGTGATGGAGTAGTTTCTATTGTTTACTTCTATTGTTTCTCATTTTGTTTGCTGTTGATGTCAAAGAGATCATTGCTCTGTATTAAACTTACTTTTCTTGATAATAACACTGTTTTTAGTTGAGTAACAGTTTTATTTTCTCCATTACTTTCTACTAATGAAAAAGAGGCATTGATTTTGTTATTGCAAAGCAATCCGAAATTACTTAGAGAAATGTTTTGTGTAGATCATTGATGTTACAAACAAGTCATTCTCTGAAATTGATACCAGGCTTTTGTGCTGATTTCACTGTAAAGCTATGAAATATAGTTGATTTTATTTATTATGCAACATATATAAGTTGTGCATGTATTAAATTAATACATTAATTATTAAAAGGTTTGTTATGTTAAACCCTTTAGTAAATTACTATTTTAAATGAAAAACACTGTACTCAAAGTTGTTTTTTTCGTAGAAACTAATTATGATTCGAAATAAGTTTTATGAAGTATGCAAAACAGCTAAGGTTTCAGAATTGCTATTTAGTTGTTACTAGTATTTCATTTCATTTACTCTCAAAGGCAATAAACATTAAATTAGGTGTTGTTGTGTTAGTGTTGTGTAATTCACTGCTTAATGCATGAAAAGTGGATCAATTGGGAATACCTGACACTGTATGGGTTTGCTCGCAAATGTAGTGCAACCACGAAAACACAGCCACCAAACTCTCCCCGAAACGCAATATCTCACTCTTAACGACTGGCTCAATACGCATATTGGTTTTGAAAACGAAGCTTTGAATAAAAATGAGATGATTGTATTATTGAGATATAAGTTTGTGCAATAATAATACAAAATTTTGCTCTAAGGTATCATACAGTTTTATAAGCGTATACTAAAAAGATCCCATTATTCATATAATATATTGTTAGATTATACTAACATAATAGCGAGAGTTTTTCAAACTATTTTTCATGCAATACCTATATCTATGTCTTAATGCGAATGAATAAACAGTTTTCGATTTTGTGTCAATTGAGAAAAATATCCTATTTTTATACTATATATTTTTATCCTATTTTTATTCATTCAACTAATAAACTCGAGTTTATTATTATGAAAGAAATTTTCAATAAATAGAGTTTTTTCGTAGCACTGAAAATAGTAACTGTTTGTAAACCTCATGATACGAATGATAGCTCCACAGATCAGAAAATTGTGTTGCTATGGGAATGCTCTCGGTTTTCGGTCCTGTTAATCAAAATCAAATCGATTTTCCAAAAACAATTCCTAACAAATCTGGTCTGGAATTCGACATTAAACAACTGTGTTATATAATGCAATATAATGATTAAGTCATAGCGACGGGACATTTCTTGATATGATCTCTTGTTATGCGTTTTATCGATTAGACTGAGTTTAAGAGATATGTTAATAATGCCATTTTTTAAAGTGCAACAAAATTGGTGAATAGGATCCAAGTTGTATGTATTGTATATTGTAGATTATGATATATTAAAACTTGCAACTTATTGAACATGACATGAGACTATGAGTTAGAGAGAAAGTGACGCTACACTGAACAACAAATTATATTGCAAAAAATCTTATAAACTTCTTGTTTGCTCATCTTTTACTTCGATTTTGCATTATCTCAATCTCTTTTTTTTCAAACAAAAGCTCTTTCAAACATACATATAAGTAATGCAAAATATCTTGTAGAAAAAGCGTTGTCTCAATCCATGGATTATTTTGTTCTTTAAATAATTCATACACTAAATAATAGCAAATGTGCTCATAAGTAGAGTAAAAGCAATAAGAAATTATAAATTGGAAGTTGGAATTGGAAGTTGGAAGTTGGAAGTTGGAAGTTGGAAGTTGGAATTGGCATTGGAATTGGAATACTAAACAATTTGTTTTATCTCGAAGTTATCCAAACAAAATAGATGTCTATATTATATTTGATGCTTTTTGACGGATAGATTTGAATGATTGGACAAATTGTAAAATGTGATATCAAGCAAAGAGTTAGTTTCAGATATTATTCTCGTCTCTCGCAGCCCACTCTTATCGGTTGAAAGAGAATACTGTTTAGGAAGAGTAAGAGAAAGAGATAGAGCATTGATTTTTAGATCACTGGCACGATCTAATGCAGTACTTTATTTGACACATTTATCGTTCACATATACAGCAAACATGCCCTCAGTTTGAGATTAAAAACAGAAGGCTCTCCTATTTTATTTGAATTATTACTTTATTTGCATTGATTTTCTAGACATGTGTCAATATTTGCCTAAATAATCAAAAGCTATTGAATTAATTGAATAATTTGTCATAAATTCTGTTTATTCAATTGGGCACTCATTGGTATATTTTTCTTCATGCTATTCATCTCAAATTCAATATTATTCTCATTTTTTGAAGTGTAACTTTTTAAGATCGAAATCAAATTATTTTTGACAGATAGAGTGGTTCAATATATAAATTGTAATAAATTTGATGATAACTCGACAATAAAAAGATACTTAATAAACAAAAATTATGGAAAATTTTACTGATTTAATTGATTTTAAATGATTCTAAACTATAGAATTATAAACTATTGAGAATTTGAAAGAGCACATAGAGATTAAGGACTGAAAATGTTATGAACATTTGGTAACAGTTGATGAAAAGAACATAATGATAGAATTTGCTCGTGTTTATTATAATGAGAATTGACTGTACATGTACAAACTAGTGTTTAACTATATTATTTTTTCATGAATTTGAGGAAAAGTCCTATTAATGCTCATCTTACTGTAGTTTTTGGGTGAACTAAATTTCATTTAATCTTCTTTTCCTATACGCAACTGAGTGAATAAATTAATTAAATTTATTGCTTTCTTATACTATGAGGTGATGTATTTCATTCTATACTCATTTGCCACACACTTGCGTTTCTTAATTAAAAAATTTGTCTTTTATCTTAACTAAATATGAGAAATTTGGTTTCAGCTCTTTTATAAGGTTCTAGAGTTATATTCATATAGTTATAGAGTTTTGTTATTCACTTTCTAATAATAATTAAAGCCCAAAACGGGGTTTAACAGGAATATCAGTTGTTTATGATCGGGAAAAGGATTTCTATGCATTCACTACATATAATACTAAATTAGAATTAAATTTGCTCTGTTTTAAAGTTTCTTGAATTATAATTTTTCAATTAATTATAATTATAAGTTTTCAAATTGACTTGATTTAACCGCAATCTTGAATTGAGAAAATGAATTATGTTATTATTTGACGATTTTGAATGATCAATAAATTAATCTAATCGATTAGAATTTAATTATTTTTTCTTTATTTAAATATTATTCTGATACTAACTTAATATGAATGTGTGACATGAATTTGCGAAGGAATTCATCAATTATGATAAAAATAGAAAGAACTCAAATCTCATGATGTACCACTCCATTTAAACCATATAATGATAGCATAACATCGAATAGAACATTGAAAAACTAATAATAACTTTTGTATAGATATCTCAGCGATTCTTTATATAGAAGTATGTATTTTGAATTCGTGCACAACTTAATAAGAGTGGTCACAACTAGAGCTTTACATTGAATGAGCTTTGTATTACCGAAACAACATTTTCGAAATAGCATTCGATGTTTAATTAGATTATTCTTAGTTTGACTCAACTGTCCTCAAAAATCAAAATTTAAAAGTTACTCAAATCGTGATCGTGATTTATTTCAGAGTTCATAGCATTTAAGTTAATGAAGAAAATAAGAGTTCAACGAAACAAGAATTTTTCATGAAAGTATTGAATTATTCAAAGACTATGTCTTGTAAATGTTTTTATCATCTGAAAACTTCTCCCATCTCTTTAATTCAGAAGGAAACCGATTCGAGTCCACTTTATTTGAGATTTCTATTATCATGTGTTGTAAATACAACTTGAAGACAGGCATGTATTTATTCATTTAATTCATAACATACTGTACCAAAAAGTAGTAGAAACAAATATAAAAATATCACTTATTTGTAAATCGCGTGTGGATTTGTAAAAATTTGATAATGGATTTCAGAGAGAAAATTTGTATTGAAAAATGAAACTTTATATTCATATTCAACTGCGAATCTGTATGAGAATAAAGTCGATCTCTATTTGATGTAATAAAAAGGCAAACCTTTTCCACGCATTTGCTTAATTGAGTTTGTCTTATATTTTCGTGACAGATGTTCCTCTTATTTACGATGTGAGCTCTTATACTTTTATTTCATTTCATCTCCTATTCATTGGACGCGACTTTTTAGCATCAAATATAAGCGAACTCTGAAGGAAAAAATAGGAGAAATTACTGTAAAAGAGCTTTTTTCACCAATTCATGCCAATAACCTCTGAGGAATAAATGTAAGTAAATGCATGCCAAGTCAAATGTGAGAATATATTAACTCCGGTGTTGTCACTATCCATTGTGAAACATCAATCCACGTCCGACTCATTTTTCATCGACACAATTTGCATACTTTGATTGTTTTATCTTCTTTTTCTTTTTGGAAAACGGCTTCTCTTGTGTTTCATAGTTTTTCTCTGTTAGTAAACTGTGTATACATATTTCGAAACTGATATATTGATTCTTCTGAGACCATTGGATGAAAAATTTACGAATTATCATTTTTTTCGCTGTGGTGTCATATATGTAAATACCCTGTGCTCTATGTGTGTGAAGTTATATATCCCTAAAATTTTCTTATGCATACATTTCAAAAAATATTTGTTTTTGTTATTCTAATTATATTTATTTTTGCAAATACTAATTAATTAAAGATTTTCATCTTCAGTTACACCGAAACATGATCTCATAAAGGAGGGAAAATATGCAAACTTTTTACATTTTTCATCCTCAGAGTGACACGAATATGTGAATAGTTTCCAAGAATATTCTTGAAAGTAGAGTCTAAGCCGAATGCAATGTCATACTATCTGTAACTCATCTGAGGAGATGCTCATCGACATGACAGGAGAAAATAGGAGAGTACGCAGGCTCGCAGTTGAATACTTGGGTTACAAAACTGTACAAAAGAGAATGCCATTCATTTTTCTCCGCAACGGGACTGTGAGTTAGTGGTGGTTGGCGTGCATTCAATTGAAAAAGTTCTTCCAAAAGCAGTTCTTGAACTTTTGGTACCACAGTTTGTATCTTCGTTGGAGTACTAAATGCTAAGTCTTTTCAATCGAAATGCTTTGTTTTAAACCTTATAGAAATTGATTCATGGAATTGATAGTAAAAGAAAGAAAAACTTGTGGCAAACGATGCGTAATGGCTGTGATGCAATGGATGGATAATTCTTTAACAAGACCCGCATTAGAGATGCACTCTCACTGATTAAATAGTGACCCATTCAACGAAATACTTGCAAACTTCAAATTAAACCAATCAAACGCCAAAATACAACCGAACGGTCACTTAATGTTAGCTCATTGAGAGTTTCACTTACTTTTCTCTCTCTTATTTCTCATTTCGTATAAATAAATTTCTACTCTTCGTCTTCACTCTCAGTTGTTTCTACTTCTTCTACTATGATCTTTAGTCACCGTTTATTTTGGACGTTCTCAGTGTTTTTGTGTGCATTGATTCGTGTAATTACGACAAATACTTAATACGTGTTTCTTTACTAATTTGAAAGTCTCACTCATATGAAAAAATTCATTTCATTTCTATAAACATTGTGTGTGCGAAAGATTTGGCTCAATATACTTTGTGTGTGAATTTGGTTTTATTACTTATTGTGTTTGAATTAACACTTTGTCAAAGCTATTTTGAAACGTATTTGACAAGTGAGTTGTGACATAACTGAAAAAGAGTAAAATTGAATTTTAACATAAATCAATATATGAAAGTCAAAGTGAAGAAAAAATTGGGCAAATCGTGAAACGATAGTTTTGTTTGAAAAAAACAAATAACCTAAACCCACACCCGTTCATTCTCTCATCCACTAACGATTTGCTTCTTCAGCTTAAACATGACAAAGTCAATAGATGAAGAGCAAAGAGAAATATAGGGAATGATTGTGTAATCCATTGTGTGCATCGGGACAATAAAACAGTAAAAGAAACAGTTTAACAAGAAAAATAAGCTTATTTACTAAGAAAAGAATAGAGGATTTATACCATTTTCTCAGCCGATAACTGAAGAGATCGGATTTTTCAATCATAGACTCAAAGTAGGCTTAAGACAAAAGTTAGTGCTCTCTAAATGCCTAAAAACTTTCTGCTTATGTGCATAAAAAACAAACAAATTTTCAATCGTTATTTCGGTGTCAATTCAATTAGAGCGATATTTGAAGAACAAAATCTCAATTATGAATAACAATATCGTGAAATATTAAGTAATTTATCACCATATAATTCAATTGGCACGTAAATATGAAGTGTCACGCCTTGTCTGTGATTTATCTTTACCTTTTTTATCTCAATGATATCATTTCTCATCTTTTTAACGGTAAGCAACCATTTCAGTCACTTTCTCTTTTGCTATCAAGTCTAGAAAGTCTTCAATTAGTCTTTTTGATGTATTCCCACTTTCTTTTATGATCAATACTTTCGAGTCAACTTTTTCATTAAAATACTTCAATACTTATCAGTTAAGCTTCAGATTAAAGTCATTCAAATGTTGGGGGAAAACTCGATTCATTTTTTTATTACAACTATTTTCACTGATCCTAATGAATGATTATTTATGTGAAATATGTTTTACAAAAGCATGTGAACAAAACACTTGACATTTTTGGCATTTTTCTACCGAATGTTTTAAAACCCATGTTCAAAGTCAAAAATAAATACAAATGAGAGATAAAATCGAAGAGAAATTAAAAAACGATTACTTCAGTTCTTATATATATTGAAGTAATTTTCTCAAAAGTTTAGCACAACTTTATTTTTAGATCAAACTCCTGACTATCGTTTTTGATCAGTTAAAGTTCATTTACTCGGAAAAAAATTCATTCATGTTTAAGTTTGAAAGAATTTATCTCTAAATCTCAAGTGTAAAGTAATTTTTGGAGAGAATTTTTTTGAAAATGTTTGCTTTATTCTAATAATCTCTCTTAAAATATGAATAAGAATGCATGTTGTGCTTTATTATAAGAGAAAAATTAAAGTTTAAGTGCAATTTGAGATTATTCAGAAACTTATATTAAGTGTAGAATTAGAATCACAAGTGATTCCAAGGGTATTGTGAACTTCAGATTCAAATGAAAGTGAAGCAGAATTAGTAAAATGCAAATTCAGAGTTTTAAGTGTTTAAAAGCATATTCAATAAAAGGGTTCTCCATTTTTTCTCGTTCAATAAGAACTCGTTTGAGAGATCACTGAAATTAAAAGACCGTAAATTTTTCAATATATACAGTCATTTTAAGTTTAAACATTTCAATCAATCAATTTGATTATCTGAATCAAAGTTGTTTAAGTGCCAGATATTTATTTTTTGTGCCAAACTATTCGCCTTAAAAGCATGACTACAACTATAAGCCACATAAAACATTGTGTAAAGTGAAAGATACCATTACAGTCACGCTTACATTACAAACAAATTTTGGTTGCAGTGATTTTATCTGAATAGTATTCAAAATTAAAATCTTCATTACGGATATAATTAAAGTATCAACGATGCAGACATCACTGATTTTGCAATTGTTTGCTCAATAAGAGTTATTTATTTAAGCTCTGACTGGAATTACTGAATATAATTGAATATTAAATTATATTTTTGTAGGCAAATTAGGAATTTTATTTGGCATGAAAGCTGATTATTAGAAACTCTTGTTTGACTGAAGATTAAATTAAATATATATATAGGTTGAAGGATTTCTAGTAAATTACATGAAAGACAAATAAAAAGTATAAAATATCAAATAAAATGCTATTTTCCAAAAAATATTCATTCTATAGTCAAGATTAAAGAAGTACAAAAAGTTTTCTCATGCCTTATGCATGAAATCTATTAATCAATAGAAAATTCCTCATTCCTAATGATGAATGAAATGTTGAATGCGGTCTTTTTGATCTTAAATTATGTGTTTGGATTTAGAATCTTGTGCTTAAAATTTTCAATGAGTTAATATTTGAGTCTCTTTTATATTAATGATTAGTTATTACCGTACCTTTGATTGAAAGTAAGAGACACTCAATAGAAATAAGTTTAATCACCCACTCATCAGTTGGTTTACATATATTGGGTTAATTGGCATAAATAAGTTATTGAGTAAAGGCATGAATCATAGATATCAGCAAATATTTAAATTGTGCACTACTTATAGTAATAGTAAATCCAATTTATCCTGTTATCCAGTAAATCCTGTTTGCTTTAGGTCTTCATGCATTTAATTTACGAAATGGTGCTCTTCGATACCCTTCGATCCATTAAAAATGATTTTTAGTTCCAGCTGTTAAGCATTACCCCAACGTATGATCCCAATGACCAGTCAATGACTAGATTAAGGGTTTGGCTTAACTTTGATACCACAACTCTCAAAAGTGACATTATTTATGCCCACCTAATCTATCATATCATATCACATATTAAAAAAATATATCAAAACTTCGTGTTTGTAACAATTCAGTTTCTACTGTGCGTTAAACGTTTGCATTATATCACTTCTCCTATAATTAATCTTTTTCTCTCTTATTCTTCTTCTTACTCTACACTGTTGTTGAGCATATGTTTTCATGACCAAAACCCGAAAATTGTCTTTTTGCATGACATGTTTGTTTTTGCTATGAATGCAAATGTGCCGATCAGTTTATTATTGTTGCCATTCATACAAAACCCACATAAACATTGTATAATTTGTTTGTGTAAAAATTATTTCACGCCTACGGTTAAAACAATTATTTCAACCGTTAAATAACATATTTTTGAAAAGAAGAAAAAATTTTTCAAAACTAATTTTTCTGTTTTAGAGCATCATTAAGGGTCTTAACTTAACTGAAATTTTTTCATTTTTTCACTCTTTTTTCGTTAAAAGGTTTATACAGTAGAAGCTCTTTATTGAGGACATAGTTAGCAAATGCATAATACGTGGATTTTGTAATCTTTTAGTTGAGTTTTCTGGCAGTGTTTTATTCTTTTAAATGTAGAGTTAGTATAGTTTATGGGTTGATCTTAACTTATTTTCAGTGGAAATGGAACGGTCGAGAGAACAAACTAAAAAGATGGGTCTGGTATATGCTTATTTGGTCATTTGCGCAGCCATGCGATGATGCACTGCTATAATGCCGATGCTCTCATCCTCCACTACCCCATTCTCTTGCCTTTTCACGTTAACGCTACCATTTTATCATAGCTTTTATTATTTGTTAGAGACTGACATCTAATCACAATTAAATCATTTTTATCCGGAGGTTATGTAATAGCAATTAAAACTAGTGCACAATAAGCACAAAGTTTGAGTCTAATAATAAAGCAATTAATCAATTATTTCGTTGACCGATCTTTTGTTCGGATTCTTCATCGATAAAGAAATAAATAATTGATACATGAAATAGCATTTTGTTATCCTTCTGTTGAAACTGAGAGAAACTAAGAAAATAAAGACAGAAAAGTATCTGAAATGTCGGACTCTATTGGAGTGACCAAAAGCCTGACTGTTTGTTGATGCTGATGATGGGGTGATGTTGATGTTACTCTCCATCATGAGCTGATGGCTGATAAAGATGATGATAAGATACTCTTTTCTTATTTTGTAACTATGAATTTGTTTGCTCTCTCGACTGGTTCAGGTCCAACTCTCTCCTCAATTGTGTTTCATTCTCTTCCATACTCTCTTCTCTCACAATGAATGTCTGCTACTGTATAATTCTGGAACTCAATTCCTGCTTCTCGTAAATGTATGTGCACTCAAATGAATGTGCTTTCGTTGCTCTGCTTCACTCTCGGATGAATTTAATGAATTGTTTGGCAGAGCCATTAGTAATATACTATTCATATGTGTTTCACAATAAAGCCATCCTAACATATAGCGAATTCCTTTACATGCTTTCCTTCCCATTATTTATAATGTAATGTTTACCCGATTGTTCTATAATACTTGTACTGCTATACAGCTATACATTCATCTCATTGTCTTTAATAAAGATGGCATTTTAGTTGAATAACATTTTCTTTCGTAGAAAAAAGGGTTTCAATAGAAAATACATTTTAGTTAAAAAAAACTCTTTTAATCTCTTTTGGGACTACTTTTATGGCTTAGAAAATGATTTATTATAAATTTTTCCATTAATGTAGGCATTTATTGTGATGCGTTATCAAGTGCTGATACCGATCGAAGAGGACCAACATTTTCTTTTGAACCGCCGAACACAGTGGCATTTTCTAATTCAACCGGAACTGTAATTCCATGCGGAGCTCGAGGTTTACCATCGCCTACAATAAAATGGGAATCAGTCGATAATGGACAGGCCATATCAGATGTGGCCGGTCTAAGAATGGTCAGAGTTGATGGTAGTCTTGTGTTCCCTCCTTTTCGACCAGAAGATTATCGGCCTGATATACACGCCTCACGATACAGGTTTGTCATTAAACATATCGAACTTTCTATTCTAGTAATACATAATCTTTAGCACAACCCAATCAATAACTATTTATTTATTCTATTATAAATCATTTTTACATCATGTAATTATAAGTGGATTATAATTAGATAAAAAAACACTATTAGACCTTAATTAGCAATTATTATAGCTTTTGTAATTTATATGAATAAATGCATGAGAATTTATTGATTTGAGATTATGCTAAATGGGAAGTATTCTATATTCTTATGTTATTACAAATAACATAAAACCTCAGTCGCGTGTCTGTAGTCCACTAACTCAACATTGTATTCGTGTATACTTTTAGTAACGAACAAAACAAAAACAACTCATTTATGAATTAAGCATAGAATGCGTCAGCAAATGGTTATTAACCTGTATTTTCTATCATTAAGTTATTAACAGAGCCTTATGAGACACATTGCTTTGAATAAAAGCTAAACTTGACTTTTTGATACAATAGAAAAAGAGATGACAAAAAGAATTAAGTAAATTAACCAAAACAGTAATTCATTATTTCTGAAGCAATCGCAGTAATTAAACAATAAGAGATTAAGTGTCTTCACTTAATTATTCCTTTTGAAAGAGTCTTCACTCCTAACATAGTTGACAGTAAAGCCTTAATGAATTAGAGAATTCTTTATAACTCTAATCCAATATGATATGCATCGCTGCTCTTTTTTAAGTACATGTAGACCTCAACCTATTTGACTTGTACTAAAAGTATCATGTTTTTGTTACAGTGATATAACTTTAATATATTGTTGCAAATGAAATCAATTGTTATTAATATCTGTACGTTTGCAGGTGTATTGCATCCAATTCTATCGGAACAATAGCGTCAAGGAGTGTCCATGTGAGGGGAGGTAAGCAAACAAATACATCTCTTATTAGTTGCCGACTATTATCTCTTCTCTCTCTATCTTTGCTCTCTAACTCGCTCTCAAACACTCTCTTTCTCTCCCTAATCAAGTTTAGTTATACTCGTGTGCATTATCATTAGTTTTACTTTTCTCATGTTTCTCATATACACCGAAATCACATTACAGTAAACATAATTTATATCAATAAAATCATTAATGCTTTGCTGTTGATAATAATTAATGTTAGAAATTAACTGATTTATCAAATGATTATTTACGATAAGCTGACAACTTGTTTAATTTGACAAATTTGTATCAATAATGTAATGTTTATTTAGTTGTTACACTTTATTTTATATTAGTTTTATAAACATAAAGAGATTCATTGTATGTTTTATACATTTAATGGGAAATCGCAGACTGAGATGAGAGTAAACTGAATGAATGGTCAGAGAGAGTGGGGAGAGAGAGAAAGAGAGAGAGAGAGAGAGAGAGTGGGGAGAGAGAGAGACTTACATTAATAAAACACTAACGAGAGAAAGCGCACAAATAGATTATAACTATCGGTACTGATACTAATAAGTCACGGGCTATTTGTCCAATTGATGCAGCTTTGATGCTATTTGTAAATGTTATTTCGAATCTGCGCTTTTCAGTACTGTATGCACTCACATATCTTTTTTCATATTCGAGTGCACATAACTATAAAGTAGGCAATCATTTGGCTCATCAATTCATTTTTTCTGGCTTAATAAGGCTAAAACTTATTTATATAACTTATATCAAGAGCTGGCATCGGAAAGGATAATGTCTGCAGATTATTATAATGATGGCCAGTATTTTGGCTGACAAGTGATCACAATAATGGTGTATCAGCTCATGAATGAACCAAAATTATATAACTTATACCAGTATCTCATACTTTCGTTAGTTATTGCCTTATCTTATACTGCATTAATGTTATAACTTATACATATATGATATCAAAGTGAAAATATTTTCAGCTCAGAATTCGCTAGAATAACAAGTGCATTGACTCTTATTATGAATCGAAAAACTTTCTCAACTTTTCAATACTTTTTATTTTCTATAATCAAATGAAATCGTGAATAAACTTAGAACACAATATTTCTATTCATTTCTATACATTCAAAAGTGAAAAGAGAAATAATAAAAATGAATTGAAATGAAAATTTGAAAAATGTTTTCATTCTAATCTATGGCTTTACTATCAAATAAATTGATAAAAAGAAAATTAATGTAGTTTCAAAGCAATTATATAGTTAAAGTTAGTTTAAAATAATTTAAGAAAGTTTTGATTACTACCAAAAAATCATTTAGATTTTTATTCAAATTAATATGAAAGTCCGCATCGATAGAGATCAACAAAAAAGTAAATTTGTTTTTTATAAGAATTATTGAGTTCAATATGAAGATATATAATTGAATTCCATATATTAAATATTATAATGGCTTATACTTAAATTGAATGAATTCGTTCGCTTTGCGTTTAATGCAATCTTTGATTTCTTAAATAAGCTGTGATTTCGTTGAGGTTTTTGTAATTTAAGTCTTCTTTTAAATTATTGCTCTTCATCGGAATAGATGGAGAGAAATAGCAAAAAGAAATCAGCGATACATTAAGGATAGTAGTATCGGTCAATTGAAGCCTCCAAAGCCCCCATTTGGCCATTTATAGAGAACTCTCTGCCAACAAAACACCCGTAAAGCTTAATGCCATTTCGGAAAGAAAGCATTCCATTTCCTTTGCATTCGCTTTTGTTGAAGTATTTATTTGATAGATTCATCCGGAAGTAGATTCTGGATAGTGGCATATTTTCACCAAATCCTCTCTTTCGGATTCATTTTACTCTTTTCAATCATTATTCAAATAAAGGCAAAAAGTTAATTAAATTTGCACACAAATCAATTCAATTTTCAATAATTCTAACGCTTTATAGAGTAAAGTAAACTCTTTTGTTATGTAAGAAAATATTTGATTCCAACCGAAAACAAAACATTACATTTTGGGATGTGATGATAGCCTTTTTCTCAACTCTGTGGGATATATTGCATATAATGGCATTCGCAAAAGAGAGACTGCGATCTGTACTTGAGTTGCATTATGATGAAGACAAAAAAATACAATTTACTTCAACTGTATTTGGTGTTGATCACCAATTTGCAAACACAAGGAATTCCGCTCTTATTTTTTCTGAGGTTGGAGTCTAAAAGAGGCCGCATGAATAGGGAAAGAAATAAGTATAAGATAGCAGGAAAACTTTGTGGATAAGAATAAATAGTTGAGTTATATTTATACATTATGAAGTAAAAATGTTATGCTAGAGCCGCAGCTGCCATCGAAGCTAGTCCTACCGAACATAAACATAACTTATATTTGAAACGCAATGAATGTCAAAAAAAATTCTCTCTCAGTTGCCGTTTTGTATTCATGGTCCGTTAGGTGATTCGCTGACAGTGTCACTATCATCAATGTAGTCATTTCGCTTTGTCATCTATTGTACAACGCATTGGCAACAAAAATCCTCAACAAAGAAAACCAAAAAATAACTCCAATAGAAACATCATAGCATATACTGTATATTATTCTTCGCCGCCAAAAATCTCTTACTCTCTTGAAACAAATCACAAAATTGATGAGAAAAATATACTTTTCTCTACTTACTTTTGAGAGAAAAAATGAGTCAATATTTACTGAAAAATTGCAAATAATTTTCTTCTAGTTTAAAAAACAGTGTCAGAATATATTGTATTTGACGTTCGAAAGTATTAATCACTACTTTTCAGGAAAATATATCGCCTAAAAATGTTGACAATTCGCGTTTCTAATAACTTAACTTGACGTCAAATTTTTTTGTGACATGTCAACGTTACAAATTTTCACATAAGCTATTTCTCCGATGCTATTCTTATCCCTTTTTGAAAGAAAATCAAATCTATTTTGTTTCTAAGACTTTGAAGAAAATAATAATTGTCATCGCTTTCATCTAAACTTGATTTGATTTGTAAGCGACTGAGGAGTTAATGTTGCAAATAGTGGTGCGATTCACGAAGGATGAGATGGAGATTTTGAACTGAACTACGATTTAGGGAATAAAAATAAAGTGACAGAAGATAGAAATATTTTACGATTGCGAATCTCCCAAGTCTTGTGCGTCTTTTCTTCTCCTCTTGATGTGAGGCCAAGAAATGATAGTAAAAAAGATGGATAGATGACCAACACATGAAGCATTGAAAATAGAAATAAGGGAGGAATAAGTGGTATTTTTTGCAATATTGTATATAAATGCCATGTTTAGTTTAAGACCCAACTAATCTTTTAATTCGCCGGAGCCGTCGTTCAATTTTATCTGTCATGCGATCAAATCAAATGCCAATGAAAATAAGAAGTTTTTTACTCCTTTCTGCCACTATTCTCAACAATAGACAATCTCTTCCTTCCTCTTCAATCTTTAAGAACTAGAAAATAAAAAAATAAATAAAACTTTCTGAGGTGGTCGCGCACTATCTTTAGCTGCTTAGTGTCAGTGATGGCAGAAATCGACCGTCGAGTTAGCTTTATGTCATCTATGGATCATCGCTGGCGAACCACTAAATAATGAAACCTTTTATTACTTCCCTTTTGTGCTCTATTTTTAGGGGATGTTGAGATTGGGAAGTGATTCACGAGTGCCGCCGACACACACTTTTTATATGTTCATAAAAGGGAGACTACAATCTATCGATGATATCACACAGTATTAAAAAGCCAGTTATTGAAACAGAGAATATTTTATTAATAAAAAACTTATGTTCACTCCTAAACCCTTTTAAATTAAAAGATATTTTATGAAAATAATTAAAGTGAGCGATTTCTACCAAAGTTGAACATTGAAATTAAATGTCTTTATTTAAAATTTAAATTTCTCTAAATTTAATAATCAATAGAATAGCCGCCTATTGAAAACTAAAATAGATTGTGCGCTGTTTTATATACACTCTTAGATTGAAACATGCCTTATCGGATGAATCGTTCAGTTTTGCTGAATAAAAGAGAAGGACAATAGCATAGGAGAGCATACAATCGTCGAATTTATTATATGACCCGAGAGCTTCTCAATGAGATGGCATTCAAAGTGTTCGCCAGAGAGTGCACTTTTGGTGGTGTTCCCCAAATGATGTTTTGTCAAAAGACTGCAAACTTTCTTTCAATAGATGCAAAGCTTGAAAGATAAAAGTTAAAGGACAGGGGTTGTGGAGATGGGTCTCAAATGTCATTCGATGATAGTGGGTATGCGGCACAGCGTTACTCTTCAACTCATATACTATTTCATTAAGGAAGAGAATATACCATTTTTTAGTACAGAATTATTTAACAGAAACTCTACAAATGGACTGTAAATAGAAAAAGAATAAAAAAATGAGAAAAATAGGGAAGCATTGACTAAAGGAAAGGAATCTCGCGGAACATTATTTACACAACAAAAGAGAATAGAAATAGACATTCAAATCTGTATTGAGAACTTGATGGGAACATAAAAATAAGAAATCTCTTCCCTTTAGATAAATAGTGGTTTACAGAATATTTATGTCATGTTGTAATCGTGTTTTCAAACACAGAATATTATAGTTTAATCGAAAATATTTACTGCTTTTCTTATATATTAATATTGATTGCTGTTTAGTAAATATCAATAGCTTTTTCTAGATTGCATTGCATTTCCTTTCATGGTTTGCTATACCTTTAGGTTTATTACAATAATAGCTAATGAATTCTAGTATAATTAATACTATTTAATATGTAGTTTATACTGTTGTACGATATGTACTCCTTTTGGACATAAACTCTAAAATTCAATTAAATATTTCATAAAGTTATTGAGTAAATCAAGCTATAGATTCAGTTCAATCTGCATATTTTTGCTCTCAATACTGAAATTAGTTTCAGGATTTTATATGATTTAATTGCTATCAAATTAAATTAAATGAAAATTTTGATTTTTTAATGATCTTATAATTGAATGCTTTTGAAATTTTAAAGGTTCAGTTGAAGGGAATGAAAAATGAGAAGAATGTTTGAAATGCTATGTAAAGCTTTGATTAATGTGCAAAATATATGAGAATATTGTGATTCAGCAAATTCAAAACATTACGAATTATAAACAAAATTGTGGGGCACTTCAAATGTTAATAGACGTAAACATAAATATTAAGAAAAGAATTTAAAGCAATGACAGCAATGCTAAACAGCATTAAAATAAGTGACGATAAAGTTCTAATGCATAGCAATTTGTAAAACTTGATTCACTTAATTGAGAGAATAAATGAAATTTATATGAAATTTGTCATGAAATTAGAATCTATAGGTCTTCATTTAATCAATATTCAGAAGCTTTATGTAATAACTTTCAATTGTGAATGCATTGAATCTGTGATTTAGTGTATATTTTTAGAAATTTCAATCAAATTCTCATTAATTCTGGTTTTGCTAAGAATCAACATATTTATGATGTTTTCCTGAACTCCAGCTTAACTTTCGCAACTCAGACCTATTCTTATTCCTGTAGTCAGTCTTTAATCTCCACTAATTTGTTGCAAAAATAGTTGTCATGAACATAGTTAGCAAAAGCAGAGCTAAGTTAATAAGAGATATTTCGTAATGTTAAGTCCTTCACTACTCTAGCCATCGGTGCATATATTAAACAAAATCAATGGATTTATTATCACTTCCATCACAATGTAGTGACTCCTCCGACTTGACTAAAGCTACGCTTTGAAAACTTTTATCCGAATGGAAATGCACTTTAAATTAATGCGGGCCTAATGTGGCGACAATTTGCACATCATATGCACACTAAACGTGTGACAAAAATATAAACGTATATATTTCTATTAGAGTACATCTCATTAAATTCATGCCTTGTCTGAATAGATTATGTACTGTTGAGTGCAAAGTTCTTCAATGATTTATTGATTTTAGTTATGGTCTGCTGTTCTGATTAATTGAATCCATTATTTCTTTCATATTTTAACAAATTAGCATTCGTTCAAATATTTTAATTATACATTTACTAAGACTTTAAATCTAAATATAGCTCTCGCGCTCTCATCAGAAGTTATTTTTTCTGCAGAAATTTGTCAAATTTGATACAAGTTTTTCAAATGAAGTTTGAAAAACATGAATTAACATTAGTTCAGCGTTGACTTCATGCGCTCAAAGAACAGCTGCACAATTAATTCAGTTTCAAAATTCAAAACTTATTAACATAATTAAAATTTAGTTTTTCTCTTTTATATCCTTCGGCTTATACAAGAATTATTTGCATCCAAAAAATAATTCAATTTTATGAAAGTTTTGATTAATTGATTTCATTATTTCCAAGTGAGTTCAGATTAAAACACTGGTGTTATTCTGGTTGAGCTTATCATTTATGTAAACAAGCTTTGAAAGAGGTTTTTTCAAATAGATCTCTCGAGTGAGAAATCCTTATAAATTATATATAAGAAATCCTAAAGTACATGTCTTTTAGTTTAGTTAAGATTTTCATGAATACTATTTAAGTGAATAATATTTGGAGCTTTAAGCGTAACATTTGGAGAAAACTGAGGCAATTCGTTTTATTTTTACAACATTTCAACCATCTCTCCATCTCTAGTAAGCTCATCAATCTTCTCAATTTCTCTATTTACTTTTATTGGTAATTTACATTCCTGTTTGCCTGTTATGCTACCATTTTATGCCATTACATTCAAGTCCAATACTGCTTTCATTCCATTCCTTTGAGAGAAAACTTATAATCAGATGAACAATTTAAGAATCAGGCTTTCTATATGAAGATTCTCTCAAGATTTTATTATGTTTAAGGAATGAGTTCAATGTAGTTTACATTAAACTACCATCAAAGCATTGCATTTGTAATTAAAAAGTTTAAACAAAAAGCATAATTGCAAGTGAATTGCTTTAAAAACTTCAACGATTTCTTAATATCCCTTTCTTACTGCAGTCAATCATTTGAGTGCATTCTACAGCTCACAAAGCAATAAAATGAAATTGAAATACTTTTCAGCAGTTACTGCTTGACTATCTAGTGGTCTCTCGTCACTCGCTCTCTCTCTCTCTCTCTCTCTCTCTCTCTCTCTCTCTCTCGTCTCTCTCTCCCTCTCTCGTCATATCTAAAATTGTATTTAACAAATACAGTTTAGAGTCGCACCCAATCCTTCTTTTATAGCATGGCATTGCGTCCATTAATTACTAGTTGAAACTAAGTTTTGCAATTAACTCATTGCATCACTAGTTCTATTAAACTGAAACTCCTATTTTACATTAACTAAGCATTAAATGGAGGCAGTACTGGCTTTGAGATAATGAAAAATCTCAACTTTATTTGTTTCCATTCAAGATTGGCTCAAAAACGATTGACAGCTTGCAGATCATTGCCTTAATTCTGAGTTTGTATGCTATCCAACCATTTTAAACATTTTCACACTCCACTTCATTTCACTATTCATTATTCACTGGGAAATTGTAAAATAATTTCAGAAATTTATCATGAAATTGAAATTTTTCTGATTAAATCATACGAATCATTTGTATTAAATTTATTTTCTCATTTTAAAAAGACATGATATATTTCTATAACTCAATTATTAATTTGTATTTGAATTTGATTTATACAAATATGCAATTTCTTTGGCTTGTATTGTTTTATTAAATTTGATGATCAAAGAATTCGCTGTCATAGAAACCATAATTCATTAAATGTTGTATTATAATTGAATTTTACAAACTCTCTGCATTCGGTCTTTTTTCAAATTTTCAATTTGAGAAATTCATAATTTCGTTTTTAACATAAAGTCTATTTTCACACATATTTTGAAATATTTATTCAATGTTTATGAAGATAACATATCGCTATAAATACATGCTTTTGCAATCCATTCAATTATTATAGCATCACTTGAAACAACTTTCTAAGGCTTCGCGAAATCATTGAAGAGCTCATCAGCAAAACTTATTTATTAACAAAAGAATAGATTTGAACTAAAGATTGAATTGATTTGAAGCAATAGAATAACTTAAGAATAACTCTTTGTTGTCGAAATACTGGTATAACATTAGTAAACAAGTGATTAATTACTTTTGTTGAATGATTTTGTTATAAATTTTCACATTAAAAATGATATCATGGATTGTTAACTCTGATTATTGATTAATGTCTAATTTACTGGAATTTATTTGACACTCTCTGTATTCGCTTTAGTTGTGCGGCAAAACTTTGTGATTGAAGTTTACGACGAGTTCCCAGTGGTGGGCAATACTGCAGTGATGCGATGTCATATACCAGGATTTGTGAAAGATTATCTCACTATCACAGCCTGGATAGAAGAGCCAACTGGTCGAGTAATCCAACCAACAGGGACTATAATTGGCAACCATTCCTCTAGATATCTTATGCTCCAAAGCGGTGAACTTTATATTAGAAATGTTGACTCCACTTTCAATCATCGAACTTATAAATGTCGTGCACGTAATCGACTTACTGGCGAAACATTCACGAGCGGCTCCACTGGAAAGTTGATTGTCACAGGCAAGTCAACAGTCTTTTAATGTTACACAAAACCCCTTATTGTCAATTTTCTCAATATAAATATTAGAAGGTTTTGCTTTTATTAAATTCTTTTTTCTTTTCTCATCAAATTTTTCTTTCATAAATCGGGTTTTACAGTAATGTTTATAACAGCAGTTTTATCCCATTAACTCAACACTTTTCTTGAGCATCAAATTAGAAAATACTTTAATATTTTTACTTAAAGGCATCATATTTTTCAAACTATAAATATCTATCAAATGAGTATTGTATAGAAATACGAAACTTCACGATTTTTCATCAAAACATTTAAAGTTGATATTTTTCAATAAATCAAATAATTAAAAAAACTCATAAAAGTTGTTTAAGCTTTTATTTCGTGACAAAAGTTCTTCGCATATTGACTATAAAGCCTAAAGCTTAAGCATTGTTCAGATTCCAAATAAAATAGATCCCAATGTTGTTTACAAAGAGAAAATATAGTATTTTGTCATCCCGAATGACACCTAACTATACAGTGATTTTTAGCTTCAGTTCATTTATTTGGTATTAAAAATATATAATAAACACTACAGTATATTAATATCAATATTGATCGGTATAGCGTGGGTAAAGTATCAATAAATATAATTATTTACAGGTAAAAATTCATAAGTTTCAAGATAGAGAATTTGGTTATTGAACAAATTGAATGATTAATTGAGATTTTAAGTAGGGCTGCCAGATCTCCAGTTTTGGGCTCGAGTCTCCAGTTTCCAGCCCTGAAGTGGGGACTGGAGCTTATTTCTCCAGTTTTCACCTGAAATGTGATTTTAAAGGACTAGTTTGGGGTATTTTTCTAAATTACACTCTATTTTTAAAAGAAAAAGTACTGAAATTTGTTCGAAAGTGAAAAATTTCTTTTATTTTTTCAAAACTTATACTCAGACAATAGTAAATTTTATTAAAATATTTATAAAAAAAAGTTGATGATATCCATGAAAACTCAATATTGACAACTTGACTCTCAAAATTTTTTTGGTTAGGTTAGGTTTCAATCAAATGAAAAGTGGGCCCTAATTTTAAGGTTTATGAGAGTTTTTGAGAATTGATTTGTTGGAAAAGCTAAAATCTATTTGATGATGAAGTTTGAATATTTAAATGCAGAATGAGATGAATGATTAAATATTTAAACATTTCTGTTATCATATATTGCTTAAAATTTGATACAAGAATATTTGATGCAAAGGCTTATGTAATGTCTGGATTTGATCACGTAATAACTTATTTATAATATTTGTTAAGTATTAAATGTTTAATACCTTAAAACCTAATGCAATTTTATCTCAACAGAATCTCATAGCGTAGTCTCTCCGCGAATCACTGAATCGAAATATCAAGTAAACTCAATAAATGGTGAATCAGTAGCACTTCCATGTCTGGCACAAGGCTGGCCACTGCCTAGTTATAAATGGTTCAAAAAGGATGGTGTCGAACGGATACCGCTCTCGATGAATGATCGGATCACAATTCTTGATGGAATATTACTAATACGTGATGTGGCCCTACACGATAGCGGATTATATCAGTGCATTGTTAACAATACTATCGGAGAAGAGAAAATAGAGACCGAACTTATTGTTAGATGTAAGGCATTATGTCAAGTATTGTTCTCCAATGTTAATAATAGCTGCGCTCCAATGCTTTTTAATGATAAATGACAGTTAAGATTAGTTTGACTATTATTTGATTTTCTGCATTGATTTTTGTCACTTCTTTTTAGGGACTCTTTTGCATGATTTGTGTTCTCCTAATTTTTTTACTCCAACTTTCATGTATTCACTACGAGATCGACAATAGTTCCGAAATTTACTGCATTTTTTGACATATTTAACAATTTGTTTTTGTGTTATTTATTAATTCATACATCAACCAAATAGGATAAGAACTCTCTTTTGTTGAGTCGTAACGTCAGTCTTGCCTAATGCTTACTTTTGCATAAATAATGTAATTCATTTGATTGTCAGTCAGACATGATTTTAGTGCATTCAATCGTATATTAAAGAGAGGGTTAGGGGAGAGATTCAAAGAAAGATACATAAAATGAATGAGTTTTATTTAGATTTAGAGAACTTTTCAATGCTCTACACAAAGAGAGAGTAAAGAAAAAACTTTCTAAATTAAAATTATTCAGAAAGTTCTTAATAGATTGCATTTGGATAAAAATTCAAAATTCATATTAGTATATATTGCGCAGTAATCCGAAAGGATTTGAATAATGCTATGAGATTTGCATTGTAACCAACTATACAATGGAAGCTTGAGTTCATTCATCTTATCGAAAACTTAATCTAAAAAGCTTTGCAAAACTTCAGTCATGTAAATATTAAATAGACGTAATGGTATCCGACCCACAGCTCGAATTACAATAGATCTGAAAA